>JADBJO010006950.1:10000-15000 GCA_016801955.1 Conus betulinus
AAAAAGAAAAAAGAAAATAACTGGAATGCGACAGCAGTGGCCGCCACCTTGCTTTCCCTGTCAACAACAACAACAAACCACTGATGAAGTCCACAGACATATATAACAAACTTTGGGGCTTATTGGTCAAAAGACTGCTTCAAGCATTGGTCGTGTGTATCTGCAAGCTTGAGAGCGCAAACTCGTAGATTAGATCCGTGCTGTATTCGGGTTATCTTTCCCTGTCAAGCCTCGTTTACACTGTCCAATCAGAATTGCTTTCTGAAATGAGTAGTTGATGAACCCACAAGTGGCTTACTTCTCTTCCGGTATGGTCAGTTTTCGCTGACATACCGATTCCATCCTACTGTGTATTTGTTAGTTTAAAAAAACCGCAGAAAACAAACAAAGAAACAAACCAAAAATAATGAATTGCACTTGAAGAAGCGCATCCACCAATATGCAATCACCAGAGTGTGGAAAATGTGGAAAAGCTAGCTCTGTCGAGTGTGAACGTGTGTGAAACATACTGCGACTACTGATAACGGAACGTGTGTAATCAGAGGGGTCGAGACACAAAGTTTGTGGGCAGGTGTGTGTCTCAGTGTTAAAGCATTGTTGTGTTACTGCTTACTGTCCGGCCGATGCCAACATTTGATACAGACGACACCGATGTAAGCTGATAACAGACTGGGAATGTTTGATGGAGAGGCATCAAGTTTAACTCCGAATTTATCCAAAGTTATGATTTGAAACATTGCTCATGACTATGCAGATCTATCGAGTGAACCCAGGGTAAATAAATAAATAAATAAAAAATAAATAAATAAAATAAATAGATAAATAAATAAAGTAAATGAAAGAAAAGTTAAAGTTACCCATAGACTATTGGCCATAGGGGTAATGAACTATAGGAAGTTCATCGTGTCTAGAGCACACCATGATGGGAGGCGGAGCCCACCACTCTTCCTCCAACGCCTTTACCATCTCTGAACTGAGCAAGGCACCGACCTACCGCAAGGTGGACACAGAGGGGTTTTCAAGCAAAAACAAAGACCAAAAAACAGAAAGATTTAAAAAAGGAAGAAAAAAAAAGAAAGAAAGAAAAATCCAACGGGGGATTCGAAGTCACGAACGTCAGTTCCGCAGAAAAACGCTCTGACCACTGGACCAGAGTATAAGTCATTCACAGCGTTGAACTTGAAGGGTGAGATTTACATCCTATAGGCCGAAGGCCCTTAAGGACAAGGTATACTCGCAGACATGGATCTGCATGCTCAGTGGCTACTATTGTTGGCAGCGGTGGGCAAGGTCCGTGTGGGAGCCGTCCGTCTGTCGCTCTTTGAGCTCTGGATCCTTTTGAACTTAAGTTCGAATTCGGATGTTGGTCGGCCGACGATGGGCGTCGCTGTATTTCACTTCTTTTCCTCCCACCGAAAGGCTGTCTTCAGGGCACCTGGCGGCCATCTTCGTGCTCGGATGGCGATGGTCCTGTGCCCCATGAGGCCGCTTCAGAGAGGGGGCAGGACGAAAGTCGCTGGAGCGCTGCACAGGTCCCTTGTGTTGTGTGGTCCACGCAGACTACGGGCGAGAGGGCAATGTTTCAGCCCCACCCCATGAGGAGTGCCCACATGCCCGGCCCAAGACATGGTATCCCAGGCCACGGTAGACGTACTCAGGCAGAGCTCCATCGCCGATCGCCCCACATTTCCAGGAGCTGTCCCCCGGCAACTCAGGCTACATCCGCCGTCACCTATATGGCTGGAAGGATCGCTGCGCAGCCAGACACTGACCTCTCACATCAGTGTCTCTGAAAGGAGAGCTGCCACCTTTCCCTTGGTGTTTGTTGCTATGCCAACTCGAAGCGAGAAAAAAAAAAATATGCGGAGCCACTGAGCTTAAATCATTTACAGAGTTAGGACCACTAAGATTAAATCATACTTTATCCAGAGTTGTCGAGTTTAAAAGGAACATTTAAGCAGATCTATGCTTTTCAGTACAAAACTTGTCGTGTAGAGAGGCCTTAAGAACGGAGGAGATACAGGACGTTATTCGCACCATTCATCCTGATCCGTCAACTGGTTGGGCAAGGGGGTGTGTGTATGTGTAGGGCTCTTTGTATTGGAAATAACCTGCCGATATCAGTGAGTGAAGCGGCCGCGTGCATTATTGAACGCGCATAAATTCGCTGGCTTCAGACTGGATCCGTGAGAAAGAGCGTAGTGTGTGGAGGCTCTGTCGAGCGCTGTGAGTGGCGAGGGACTGTGGACTGGTTTTGTGTGTCACTGGGCCAGACTCAGGAATTGGATTGTCGCCTTGAGAAAAGGTAAGTCTTAGAGATATTTGAAACAGACAGAGAGAGAGAGAGAGAGACGAGAGAGGAGGAGGAGAGAGAGAGAAGAGGAGTTGGAGGGGAGAGGAGGGAGAGTGAAAGAGGGAGACTGGTGGCGAGGGGAAGAAAGAGGAGAGAGAGAGGGAGGGAGAGAGAAGAGAGGGGACACACACACACACACAAACACAGATAGAATGAGAGAGAGAGAGACCTGAGGAGGGAGAGGAGAGGAGAGGAGGGAGAGAGAGAAGAGAGAGACAGACAGACAGAGAGGAGACAGACACACACACCACACACACACACAGATAGAGAGAGAGGAGAGAAGAGAGAGAGAGAGATGAGAGAGAGGAGAGAAGAGACAGACAGACAGACACCACACACAACACACACACACACACACACACACACACGGAGAGAGAGAGGAGAGAGGAGAGAGAGCGAGAGAGAGAGGAGGAGAGAGCGAGAGAGAGTATATTTCTTACGGTTGAAAAAAGCAGTGGCTTTAAACTATTTGTCGTGCTGATGTACACAACTGAGAGAGAGAGAGAGAGAGAGAGAGAAGAGAGAGAGAGAGAGAGAGAGAGACAAGACAGACACAGAACACAGACAGACAGGACAGACAGACAGAGAAGATTCTTCATTTCACAACGGTTTAAAAGCGGGTGGCTGAAGTTAAGCCATTTTTCAAACTGACGTAACTATCTACACCTTTATCAATTATTCCAACAGGTGAAACATGTGATTTAAATCAAATCAAACAGAAAAATTTATTTTTCATGATGAGACTCTAAACCAAGAAAACAAGACTGATAAAAACAGTTTAATCAGTTATGAGAGAGAGAGAGAGAGAGAGAGAGAGAGAGAGAGAGAGAGAGAGAGAGAGAACGAAACGAAATTTTATTTTACCAGGGTAATGAGATAAGCAATACAAATGCTTTTTTTTTCCACTCAGCCCTGAGAGAGAGAGAGAGAGAGAGAGAGAGAGAGAGAGAGAGAGAGAGAGAGAGAGAGAGACAGACAGACAGACAGACAGACAGACAGAAACAGAGACAGCCAGACAGAGAGCCAGACAGACCGACAGAAGATTTGCCTTTTGTTTCTAACCAGAACCATACATCTCGAATGATATTATGAGTCAAGACGTACAATCGTGGTTCTAAACAGATAGGCACGAGACAGTCCCCGGGTGTGGGAGAATCCACACAACTTCTCTACCAATCAGGGGACGTTTTAGTATCTGGTGCATGGTTGGGGGGGAGGGGGGTGGCGGGGGGGGGGGGGGCGAATGGCTGAACTCCAATTAGGCACGGCTGCATTGTTCTGTCTCTAGCTCTTGCAGACATTGTTATAGTAGTGGGGGAAAAACAATTTCAGTAGTGGGGGAAAACAATTTAGTAGTTGGGGAAAACAATTTAGTAGTGAAGGAAAACAATTTAGTATAGTGGGGAAAAACAATTTAGTAGTGGGGGGGGAAAACAATTAAGTAGTGGGGGAAAAACAATTCAGTAGTGGGGGGGAAACAATTAAGTAGCGATGGAAAACAATTTAGTAGTGGCGGGAAAAACAATTAAGTAGCGATGGAAAACAATTTAGTGGTGGGGGGGAAACAATTTAGTAGTGCGAGAGGAAAAAAACAATTTATAGTGGGGGGAAAACAAGGGCAGGCTAATAATTCTCCCGTCATTATATTAATGACTTGGTAAAAAGATTTAAGTGAAAGAAAGGGTAATTAATAGGGTGTGTGTGTGTGTGGGGGGGGGGGGGGGGGGGGGGAAGGAAAAGAGAGAAAATGAGAACATGAAATAAGGGACATATAAAATGTTAAACCCTTCACTATGGGAACCATTGTAATCCCTCTTGAAGACAGATTGATTCATATCGCCTGCTCCTAGGCCTTTCGCGTCCACTGGATCGGACTCATCAGGGAGACACGTGTGTGTGTGTGTGTGTGTGTGTGTGTGTGTTGTGGTGTGTGTGGTGTGTGTGTGTGTGTGTGTGTGTGTGTGCGTGTTGTGTGTGTGTGTGTGTGTGTGTGTGTGTGTGTGTGTTGTGTGTGTGTGTGTGTGTGTGTGTGCCTCTATATAGATGTTTTCCGCGATTAAAATGGACTGTAAACACGAAGAAGGTGAAGAAGAGACTACTGTGTTTAAACTTAGTCTGAAGACGATCAGGAGAAGCAGCTAATAGCAGCTATGTGGTTTCTTGCTCCTTGTCACTGTCCTAACCTGAAGAAGACCCAAGAGGTCGAAATGCATTGTGTCTAGTCCTGTACTCTGTTTGTCCGTGTCCTTGGTGGTAACTACCCCCCCCCCCCTCACTTTTCAAATTTTAGTTTCTGCATTTCATCCCTCTCTTGTATTGTGTGTGTATGTCTCTTGTATACACTGGGCTGCTTGACTCGCCAAGCTCTGTGACCTTGCTTCCTATTGGTAGCTGAAAAGAGCTCCGTTCACCTGTTGCTGTGTTTATCTTTACAGCTGTGTCAACACGCCTACAATAGAACGGGTCACCAGAGGGTTGTAATGTAGGGGCGTTGCCAGTTGTCTGACATGTTGGATGGTCTGGTCTGCTGACTGTCGTCTCTCCTCTCTCTCTCTCTCTCTCTCTCTCTCTCTCTCTCTCTCTCTCTCTGGGCACACTTTATTGATCCATCCTCCTTTAAAAACGCACTAATCCCTTTGTCTTCGAC
>JADBJO010006950.1:30000-35341 GCA_016801955.1 Conus betulinus
TGGTGGTTTTTCTGGTCATTTTATGTTCCAAGTACGCAAATGACAGGAAAAACAGAAACAAAATGAAGAAAAAGAACAAACACAAAAAAAATAACAACCAACCAAACAATCTGGCAGATCAGATTCCACAGCGGTGGTTCGGAAATTATGATATGACTGAGAATGCACAATAAATGTGCACACAACTTATGGCTGTTAGTACTGAAGTACTTACGGGCACAGCTCCAGAAGGCTGTACTCCACTGAATCACCAACTCGTATGAATCTGATCACATATATATGCTGAGAATCAGTTTAAAGTTTCCATAGATCCAAGTCTGTTTGGCACAAATGCATTGCACTTAAGGAACGCTCTCCAATCAGTCACATCCGCCGAACGCAGGTATTACAAACACAAATTTAGTCTGGCATGTAGTGAAGGCACAGATGATTCACGAACCCCACAGTTTCAGTCATTGCTAAATATGGGGCGAAATGTCTATAGTAAGACGAGTGGCTTCGATAAGTAAATCGGTGTTACACAAAATGTTTCAGCACAGCAAAGGCGCAAACATTTCATTTCTTAACAAAGAAGACGAACATGAAAGGAACAACATTTCAATTCTTAACAAAGAAAACGAACATGTAAGGGGCAACATTTCATTTCTTAACAAAGAAAAACGACCATGAAAGGCGCAAACATTTCATTTCATTTCTTAACAAAGAAGACGAACATGAAAGGAACAACATTTCAATTCTTAACAAAGAAAACGAACATGTAAGGGGCAACATTTCATTTCTTAACAAAGAAAAGAAAGAAAAAGAGGCAACATTTCGTTTCTTAACAAAGAAAAAGAACATGAAAGGCGCAAACATTTCATTTCTTAACAAAGAAGACGAACATGAAAGGAACAACATTTCAATTCTTAACAAAGAAAACGAACATGTAAGGGACAACATTTCATTTCTTAACAAAGAAAAGAACATGAAAGGGGCAACATTTCATTTCTTTACAAAAAAAAAAAATGAAAGGAGCAAACATTTCATTTCTTAACAAAGAAGACGAACATGAAAGGCGCAACATTTCATTTCTTAACAAAGAAAACGAACATGAAAGGGACAACATTTCATTTCTTAACAAAGGAAAAGAACATGAAAGGGGCAACATTTCATTTCTTAACAAAGAAGACGAACATGAAAGGGCAAACATTTCATTTCTTAACAAAGAAGACGAACATGAAAGGGGCAACATTTCAATTCTTAACAAAGAAAACGAACATGTAAGGGACAACATTTCATTTCTTAACAAAGGAAAAGAACATGAAAGGGGCAACATTTCATTTCTTAACAAAGAAAAAAAAACATGAAAGGCGCAAACATTTCATTTCTTAACAAAGAAAGAAGAACGAACATGAAAGGAACAACATTTCAATTCTTAACAAAGAAAACGAACATGTAAGGGGCACACATTTCATTTTTTAACAACAAAGAAAAAGAACATGAAAGGGGCAACATTTCATTTCTTAACAAAGAAAAAAGAACATGAAAGGCGCAACAACATTTCATTTCTTAACAAAGAAAACGAACATGAAAGGGCAACATTTCATTTCTTAACAAAGAAGACGAACATGAAAGGCGCAAACATTTCATTTCTTAACAAAGAAAACGAACATGAAAGGCAACATTTCAATTCTTAACAAAGAAAACGAACATGTAAGGGGCAACATTTCATTTCTTAACAAAGAAAAAGACAAGAAAGGGGCAACATTTCATTTCTTAACAAAGAAAAAGAACATGAAAGGGCGCAACATTTTCATTTCTTAACAAAGAAAACGAACATGAAAGGGGCAACATTTCAATTCTTAACAAAGAAAAAAACGAACATGTAAGGGACAACATTTCATTTCTTAACAAAGGAAAAGAACATGAAAGGGGCAACATTTCATTTCTTACAAAAAAAAAAAAAGGCGAACATGAAAGGAGCAAACATTTCATTTCTTAACAAAAGAAGACGAACATGAAAGGGCAAACATTTCATTTCTTAACAAAGAAAACGAACATGAAAGGGACAACATTTCATTTCTTAACAAAGAAAAAGAACATGAAAGGGGCAACATTTCATTTCTTAACAAAGAAAAAGAACATGAAAGGCGCAAACATTTCATTTCTTAACAAAGAAGAATGACGAACATGAAAGGGCAAACATTTCAATTCTTAACAAAGAAAACGAACATGTAAGGGACAACATTTCATTTCTTAACAAAGGAAAAAGAACATGAAAGGGGCAACATTTCATTTCTTAACAAAGAAGACGAACATGAAAGGCGCAAACATTTCATTTCTTAACAAAGAAGACGAACATGAAAGGGGCAACATTTCATTTCTTAACAAAAAAAAAAAGGGACGAACATGTAAGGCAACAAACATTTCATTTCTTTAACAAAGGAAAAGAACATGAAAGGGGCAAACATTTCATTTCTTAACAAAGAAAAAGAACATGAAAGGCGCAAACATTTCATTTCTTAACAAAGAAGACGAACATGAAAGGGGCAACATTTCATTTCTTAACAAAGAAGACGAACATGAAAGGCGCAAACATTTCATTTCTTAACAAAAAGAAGACGAACATGAAAGGAACAACATTTCAATTCTTAACAAAGAAAACGAACATGTAAACAAAGAAAACGAAGAATGAAAGGGGCAACATTTCATTTCTTAACAAAGAAGGAAAAACAGCAAGAAAGAGGCAACATTTCATTTCTTAACAACAAAGAAAAAGAACATGAAAGGCGCAAACATTTCATTTCTTAACAAAGAAGACGAACATGAAAGGGGCACAACATTCAATTCTTAACAAAGAAAACGAACATGTAAGGGACAAACATTTCATTTCTTAACAAAGGGAAAGAACATGAAAAAGGGCAACATTTATTTCTTAACAAAGAAAAAAAAATACGAAAGGCGCAAACATTTCATTTCTTAACAAAGAAGACGAACATGAAAGGCGCAAACATTTCATTTCTTAACAAAGAAGACGAACATGAAAGGGGCAACATTTCAATTCTTAACAAAGAAAAAGAACATGTAAGGGACAACATTTCATTTCTTAACAAAGGAAAAGAACATGAAAAGGGCAACATTTCATTTCTTAAGAAAGAAAAAGAACAAGAAAGAGGCAATTTCATTTCTTAACAAAGAAAAAGAACATGAATGGAGGCGCAAACATTTCATTTCTTAACAAAGAAAACGAACATGAAAGGGGCAACATTTCATTTCTTAACAAAGAAAAGAACATGAAAGGGGCAAACATTTCATTTCTTAACAAAGAAAAGAACATGAAAGGCGGCAAACATTTCATTTCTTAACAAAGAAAAAGAACATGAAAGGGCAAACATTTCATTTCTTAACAAAGAAAACGAACATGAAAGGGACAAACATTTCATTTCATTTCTTAACAAGAAAACGAACATGAAAGGGCAAACATTTCATTTTTTAAACAAAGAAGACGAACATGAAAGGCGCAAACATTTCATTTTCTTAACAAAGAAGACGAACATGAAAAGGGGCAACATTTCAATTCTTAACAAAGAAAACGAACATGTAAGGGACAACATTTCATTCTTAACAAAGGAAAAGAACATGAAAGGGGCAACATTTCATTTCTTAACAAAGAAGACGAACATGAAAGGCGCAAACATTTCATTTCTTAACAAAGAAGACGAACATGAAAGGAACAACATTTCAATTTCTTAACAAAGAAAACGAACATGTAAGGGACAACATTTCATTTCTTAACAAAGAAAAGAACATGAAAGGGGCACAACATTTCATTTTTAAACAAAAAAAAAAAAAAAAATATATGAAAGGGCAAACATTTCATTTCTTAACAAAGAAGACGAACATGAAAGGCGCAAACATTTCATTTCTTAACAAAGAAGACGAACATGAAAGGGGCAACATTTCAATTCTTAACAAAGAAAACGAACATGTAAGGGACAACATTTCATTTCTTAACAAAGGAAAAGAACATGAAAGGGGCAACATTTCATTTCTTAACAAAGAAAAAGAAATGAAAGGCGCAAAACATTTCCGTTTCTTAACAAAGAAACGAACATGAAAGGCGCAAACATTTCATTTCTTAACAAAGAAGACGAACATGAAAGGGCAACATTTCAATTCTTAACAAAGAAAACGAACATGTAAGGGACACCATTTCATTTCTTAAAAAAGGAAAAGAACATGAAAGGGGCAACATTTCATTTCTTAACAAAGAAAACGAACATGAAAGGGCAAACATTTCATTTCTTAACAAAGAGAAAACGAACATGAAAGGCGCAAACATTTCATTTCTTAACAAAGAAGACGAACATGAAAGGGCAAACATTTCAATTCTTAACAAAGAAAACGAACATGTAAGGGGCAACATTTCATTTCTTAACAAAGAAAAGAACATGAAAGGCGCAAACATTTCATTTCTTAACAAAGAAAAAGAACATGAAAGGGCAAACATTTCATTTCTTAACAAAGAAGACGAACATGAAAGGAACAACATTTCATTTCTTAACAAAGAAAACGAACATGTAAGGGACAACATTTCATTTCTTAACAAAGGAAAAGAACATGAAAGGGGCAACATTTTCATTTCTTAACAAAACAAAAAAACAAGGCGCAAACATTTCATTTCTTAACAAAGAAGACGACATGAAGGGCGCAAACATTTCATTTCTTAACAAAGAAGACGAACATGAAAGGGGCAACATTTCAATTCTTAACAAAGAAAACGAACATGTAAGGGGACAACATTTCATTTCTTAACAAAGGAAAAGAACATGAAAGGGGCAACATTTCATTTCTTAACAAAGAAAAAAAGGAACAAAAGAGCGCAACATTTCATTTCAAGGAAAAGAAACATGGAAGGCGCAAACATTTCATTTCTTAACAAAGAACGACGAACATGAAGGGGCAAACATTTCATTTCTTACAAAGAAAACGAACATGAAGGGGCAACATTTCATTTCTTAACAAAGAAAAAGAACATGAAAGGCGCAAACATTTCATTTCTTAACAAAGAAAAGAACATGAAAGGCGCAACATTTCATTTCTTAACAAAGAAAAGAACATGAAAGGCGCAAACATTTCATTTCTTAACAGAAGAAAACGAACATGAAAGGGCAAACATTCATTTCTTAACAAAGAAAACGAACATGAAAGGCGCAAACATTTCATTTCTTAACAAAGAAGACGAACATGAAAGGGGCAACATTTTCAATTCTTAACAAAGAAAACGAACATGAAGGGGCAACATTTCATTTCTTAACAAAGGAAAAGAACATGAAAGGGCAAACATTTCATTTCTTAACAA
>JADBJO010006950.1:41929-49429 GCA_016801955.1 Conus betulinus
CACAAGGCTTGAAATAAATCTTTTGTAGTGTGTGATATAGTATTGTCTCTGATGCAATTCCCAGATACAACACATGGTAACATATATTATATGCATTCTCGTTAAACTTAAGAATATATACATGTACTTGCATGTTTGTAAAGCGCGCGCGCGCGCGCGCGCACACACACACACACACACACACACACACACACACACACACACACACACACACACACACACACACACACACACACACCATCATGGATGTCCGTCGCAAAGCGACGATGACGTCAGTGGCGCCTTTGGTGTGTTATGGTTTATGTTTAAAACACTTTTTGGACGAGGACTCGTCTGAGAATAAGTGATTCATTTATTTATAGGTGCATTTGTTAATATTAAGAAATTTCCTTACGATTATGTTGATTTTTAACTATCTACCGTTGCGTTCTCTCTCTCTCTCTCTCTCTCTCTCTCTCTCTCTCTCTCTCTCTCTCTCTCTCCACATCATACACACACGAAAATGTTGATCCCTCTTTCTCTATGTCAAGGAAGCACGGTATTCAGTTAATTTCAGGAGCTGTTGAGATATTTTTGCTTCTATTTGCTGACGATGTTATTCTAATGTCTCAAACAGTTATAGGTCTCCAAAACCAACTAAAGTCACTAAAAGAAGAAACAGATCGTTTAGGATTAACTGTTAATTTAGATAAAACTAATATCATTGTATTTAGAAATGGTGGGCACCTTTGCATGAAAAATGGTTCTATGGAAATGAAGAAATAAAAGTTGTCAATTCTTATAAATACCTAGGAATGATATTTTCAACAAGATTAAGTTTGAATTTTGCTTGGGAAGAGGGAAGCAGAAAGGGTAGAAAGGGTGTAATTGAAATTTTGAAGGCATTAAAAAAGCTTAATACTATTGACTGTAATCTATTTTGGAAATTATTTGATGCCCAAATAGAACCTATTCTTACTTATGCTGCTGAAATATGGGGTTTGTACTCTAATCAGAAAATGGAAAGAGTGCATACATACGCTATAAAACGTTTTCTCCATTTACCTTTACATGCTTCTAATACCATGCTATACGGAGAAACCGGCCGATATCCTCTGTACATAAGATCTTTTGTCAAGTGCATAAAATACTGGCTAAAAATTGTAAAATTGCCTCAGTCTCGATTGTGCAAACAAGCATACGACATGATGGTGATTCAACTCGAGACTGGTAAAGAGAATTGGGCCTACTTTCTCACATACATGCAACATATGACACAAAGATATTGTATTGCGTCGTAACTTTACGTCCCATCCCATTACTTTAAGTGTTTTTCTTTGATCACTTTGTTTTCTGCAAGTGAGGAATTCAACGAATAAATTCAACCTTAGCTTCAAATGTACAATACCTTTTGTTTGTCAGGTATTGGAATTCGACGATTAAACTCTCCAATAGCTTCAAAAGGACAATATATTTGTTTGCCCGGTAACTGGATTCAACATTTAAGTCACAACAGTTTCATAAGGACAATACCATTTGTTTGCCAGGTAACGGCTAATAATCCAGTATTTCTTTCGATTTCTGACCAGCGCTTTGCGCCGATTTCTTTCCAACGCTGCTGAAGGGGTTAAAACATCAATTCCCCTGGGATCTGAACTTTGACTGAAGGGGGGAAAGCGCCAAGTGCCTTTTCATAAAGGGGAGGGAGGGTGGGAATTTTTTCGTGGAGCAGAGAGTGCGTCTTCACTGCTAGCGTGTTACTTGAAAAAGGAAGTGCTTTTACGCTTGCCTGACATACGTCGAAAAGGGGAGTGTTTTTGCGCATGCCTGACATGCGTTAAGACTTTCGTCTTGCCGGAAAATACCGGAATAATCGCACTCCACCACAAATTCCCTTATGTCCCATAAGAACTTTTGTGGCTGATGCTTCTTGTTAGGTCCCATGGCAATTGATAGCTGTTCTCTTTCATCTTCTCACCCATCTTCACTCCCCACCTAATCAACATGCTTTCTCTTTCACGCCTTTCTCACATACATGCAACATATGACACAAAGATATTGTATTGCGCTTAGGTCCACTCCATGAGGAGTGAAATTATAATGTCACTTTTTCATATACAAGCATTATACCGGTGGGTATATGAACAGGTACATATAATAGTGAACCTGTAAACCTCAGAATTCCTTTTCTCTTGTAATTTCGTAACTTTACGTCCCATTACTTTAAGTGTTTTTCTTTGATCACTTTGTTTTGCAAGTGAGGAATTCAACGAATAAATTCAACCTTAGCTTCAAATGTACAATACCTTTTGTTTGTCAGGTATTGGAATTCGACGATTAAACTCTCCAATAGCTTCAAAAGGACAATATATTTGTTTGCCCGGTAACTGGATTCAACATTTAAGTCACAACAGTTTCATAAGGACAATACCATTTGTTTGTCAGGTAATGGCTAATAATCCAGTATTTCTTTCGATTTCTGACCAGCGCTTTGCGCCGATTTCTTTTCCAACACTGCTGAAGGGGTTAAAACATCAATTCCCCTGGGATCTGAACTTTGACTGAAGGGGGGAAAGCGCCATGAGACACTTCTTGCTCATTTTTTGGGCATGAAGTGTTGACCCCCCGAGTCATAACCGGAAGGTAGTGGACCTAAGCGCGTTGACTGTCTGAGGATTACGAAATCATAATGAAAAAATAATAATTACTATAGCACCCAACCTAACAACGTAGGCTGCTGGGCGCTTTGCAAGCTTTAACAATTCAACATCTTATAATATGTGCAGAAAACACACACGCACCAAATATTGCGTTCACAGGTCATCAACATAGCTACACCCACACGCGCGTGCCCGCGCGCCGCGCACAGCCGTTCGCGCGCACACACACATCCTCCTCGCGCACACGCGCCTGGAACATACTGTTGCACACAAGGTTATACTATGTAACCAGTGAACACTCCTTTGTACCAAGCAAAGTGTACACATATATAATGTCTTGTGGGGGTTGCCCGTCCTTCTTGTTGCCTTTGCTACGCCCTTGTCCGCCGGTTTTGTCTGTTAGCATCCGCAGGTCCGGGAGCCCCCAGGACCTTGTAGTGCGTCCTGGACTGGGCCCACGATGTTGGTCTGCCAGTCCGCGGCTTGTTGCGCTGGAGGTACCGTGAAGGTCGTCGTGGGTATGGGCTGCCACCTGTTGTGCCGGGTCAGCCATCGTCAATGTGCTGCCTCACTCGCTTTCAGCGCAGGCCTTCGGCGTCGCTGCGGTCTTGTCTTTGGCATCTGTAAAATATCCAATCTTCGGACACGAAAAGGGGCTTACCGTGTGTGTACTTCTATTGCCCTGTGGAATGGAATGGGATCAATCAACACGGGTCAGAACTGCACGCGTACTGGTCAAAAGTCACAACTAATATCGCTGGATTGTGGAGGAACAGTCCTAGTCGTGGCTAACATCATCACATTGCCGAAAGAACATGGAAACACACAACTGATACAGCCGCACTGCTGAAAAATTGCTGAGAAGCCTGTAACCCTGGTCACGGGTAATGTAGCCGCACTGTTGAGGAGCATGCAGAGTTATACAGCTGGTCATCATCACCACTGAAATAGTCGAATTGGTGAGAAAACCTGCAAAAACACATCCTGGGTGGCTGCTGCATTGAGGAAGATTTTCTGAGATCAGAAACTCGCAGCTGCATTGAGTGGAAAACATAGGTCACAACTAATATAGCCGCACTGCTGATAAACATGCAAGAGCACAGCTGATGTAGTAGCTGCATTGAATGGAAAACATAGGGCACGGCGAATGGAGCTGCATTGCTAAGAAACATGCAAGAGCACAGGTGATGTAGCTGCATTGAATAGAAAACATGGGTCATGATTAATATATAGTCACATTGCTGATAACATGCAAGATCATAGCTGATGTAGCTGAATTGAGTGGAAAACATAGGTCATGACTAATATAGCCGCACTGCTGATAAACATGCAAGAGCACAGCTGATGTAGCTGCATTGAATAGAAAACATGGGTCACGGCGAATGGAGCCGCATTGCTGAGAAACATGCAAGAGCACAGCTGATGTAGCTGCATTGAATAGAAAACATGGGTCATGGCTAATGGAGCCGCATTGCTGAGAAACATGCAAGAGCACAGCTGATGTAGCTGCATTGAATAGAAAAAACATGGGTCACGGCTAATGGGGTCGCATTGCTGAGAAACATGCAAGATCACAGCTGATGTAGCTGCATTGAATAGAAACATGGGGGTCACGGCGAAAGGAGCCGCATTGCTGAGAAACATGCAAGAGCACAGCTGATGTAGCTGCATTGAATAGAAAACATGGGTCACGGCGAATGGAGCCGCATTGCTGAGAAACATGCAAGAGCACAGCTGATGTAGCTGCATTGAATAGAAAACATGGGTCACGGCGAATGGGGCCGCATTGCTGAGAAACATGCAAGAGCACAGCTGATGTAGCTGCATGAATAGAAAACATGGGTCACGGCTAATGGAGCCGCATTGCTGAGAAACATGCAAGAGCACAGCTGATGTAGCTGCATTGAATTGAAAACATGGGTCACGGCTAATGGGGCCGCATTGCTGAGAAACATGCAAGATCAGAGCTGATGTAGCTGCATTGAATAAAAAACATGGGTCACGGCGAATGGAGCCGCATTGCTGAAAATGCAAGAGCACAGCTGATGTAGCTGCATTGAGTGGGAAAACATACGTCACGGCTAATATAGCCGCATTGCTGAGGAACATGCAAGATCACAGCTGATGTAGCTGCATTGAGTAGAATATAGAAGGCATGGCTAATAGCGCCGCATTGCTGAGAAACATGCAAGTAATGTAGCTGAATTGTGGAAAACAGTGGTAGAAATGATGAGAGACATGCAAAACAAACATAGTTACGGCTAATGTAGTCGCGTTGCTATGAAACATGCAAAACATAGATAGCCGCATTGCTGGGAAACCAGCAAAGTTATATATATAACATGTGGCGGCATTGCTGGAAAACATACAAAGTTACATATATAAACATGCTTAGTCACAACTGATGTATACCAGGGAGGAAAAAAATTGTTTAGACAGTCATGGTTGATGTAGCTGCATTGCTGCAAAATGTGCATTTTCACCGCTGATGTAGCTGCCTTGTGGAAAAAAAACAGTCATGCCTTGAGTAGAAAACCTGGATCCTGGCTAATATGGCTGCATTGCTGAGAGACATGGCAGATCACAGCAGATGTAGCTGCATTGGGTGGAAAACATAGGTCACAATTAATACAGCCACATTGCTGATGAACATGCAAGATCACAGAAAACATAGGTCACAATTAAAACCCGTTGAGTGCCTTTAAGCCGTCAGCTGACGCCGTAGTAGTAAAAATGTACTTCCAGTGCCTATGGGCCGTCCACTGACGTCATGCATTTGTCTTGACTTTTCATTCGTTACTATTCCTATCAAAGGACTGAAATAGAATGTGCGTAGTAAGCCTTATATGTCTGCAGTATTAAAATGATATGCAAGTGACCACATGTGGGGGGGACCATTTTTTTTTTTTTTTTTTTTTTTTTTTTTTTTTTAAATTACTGACTGGATGACCAGCCAGTGCGTGCGTTGTCTCGTGTCATTTATTATTTATTTATTTATTTAGCGGGCTCTGCTAATCATTTTTGACAAAGATAATAATCTGTTATTCAGCAACTCACTCGAGCATGAAGGTGAGATGATGATAGTGATGGAATTGCCGACCACATTCGTCAGTTATTGAGTCGTGCTGTGCGATCTCAAGAGTGTGTTCAGCTGACTGGTTACCAGCGTCGGACGAGCTAGCCTAGTGTGTACTCTGCACTGTGTGCGAGTGGCCACCCACGTCGGACGAGCTAGCCTAGTGTGTACTCTGCACTGTGTGCGAGTGGCCACCCACGTGTTAGTCAGCGCGAGAGGGGGGAGCGCGGCCTGCTCGCGGCGTGACACGGGCAGCAGGAATGGTAGGGGAAGAGGAGGAGTGAAAGAGAGGGTTGAAGTCCAGCAAGGGGGCGTGGTGGGGGGAGGGGGGGGCGTGGTCGTGGACTGACTTGTCTGCATGATGTGTGAGCGTCTGGATAGACTTCTAGACTGTTTTACTTTCATTTACAGGTGTAGTCTGGATAGACTTCAAGACTGTTTTACTTTCATTTGCAGGTGTAGTGTGACAATACAAACTTTATTTTCAACTTTTGCTTTGTGTTCTTTTTTGGATGTGAAGCTGTAGTGGTAAACACATATGTTTTTGATCGTGCAAAAAAACAATCTATCCAAATCTAAATTTTTTTTTTTTTTTTTTTTTTTTTTTTTAATCAAAATTAAAACAAAAGAAGCCCAGATTCAAAATCGCCATCCAATTTCCTTCAAAAAATCATATATATTTTATTTTTATATCTTTTGTTGTAGTTTCCGAGCTAGAATTTTTTGTTAATTATTACCCCCAAATCATTAGATTTCCCAGGCACTGGGCAAGCCTTTGTTATGTAATAAACATGCAAGATCACAGCAAGATCACCTCTGATGTAGCTGCATTGAGTGGAAAACATAGGTCATGACTAATATAGCCGCATTGCTAAGAAACATGCAAGCTGATAACATGCAAGATCATAGCTGATGTAGCTGAATTGAGTGGAAAACATAGGTCACGACTAATATAGCCGCATTGCTGATAAACATGCAAGAGCACAGCTGATGTAGCTGCATTGAATAGAAAACATGGGTCACGGCGAATGGCGCCGCATTGCTGATAAACATGCAGGAGCACAGCTGATGTAGCTGCATTGAATAGAAAACATGGGTTACGGTGAATGGGGCCGCATTGCTGAGAAACATGCAAGAGCACAGGTGATGTAGCTGCATTGAATAGAAAACATGGGTCACGGCTAATGGGGCCGCATTGCTGAGAAACATGCAAGAGCACAGCTGATGAGAAACAGCTGCATTGAATAGAAAACATGGGTCACGGCGAATGGGGCCGCATTGCTGAGAAACATGCAAGAGCACAGCTGATGTAGCTGCATTGAATAGAAAACATGGGTCACGGCTAATGGGCCGCATTGCTGAGAAACATGCAAGAGCACAGCTGATGTAGCTGCATTGAATAGAAAACATGGGTCACGGAATGGAGCCGCATTGCTGAGAAACATGCAAGAGCACAGCTGATGTAGCTGCATTGAGTAGGAAACATACATCACGGCTAATGGGGCCGCATTGCTGAGAAACATGCAAGAGCACAGCTGATGTAGCTGCATTGAATAGAAAACATGGGTCACGGCGAATGGAGCCGCATTGCTGAGAAACATGCAAGAGCACAGCTGATGTAGCTGCATTGAGTAGGGAACATACGTCACGGCTAATGTAGCCGCATTTGCTGCTGGAACATGCAAGATCACAGCTGATGTAGCTGCATTGAGTAAACATAGAGGGCACTGCTAATAGCGCCGCATTGCTGAGAACATGCAAGTAATGTAGCTGAACAGAGGAAAA
>JADBJO010006950.1:54429-56929 GCA_016801955.1 Conus betulinus
TGTTTATTTTTCAACAGATTTAATTTTAGTTTGGCATGTTGGGATATTGCTAGCAAGGCAACATAGACACTTTTGAGTATAATGCAGAGGTTACGCCAGTGCAATAATTATTCTGTTATTCTCCCCCCCCCCCTTTTTTTTTTTTTTTTTTTTTAAACCTTTTGATGCTTAGATACAACCAGTAATACAGTATGGTTCTCAAATTAGAGGGGTGGATAAAGCTACACAATACTGTGAAAAGGTCCTAAGATTTTTTTTTTTCTCTCTGTTGATTTGCGAACACCAAATGATGATCTTGTGTTTAATGAGTTAGGTAGATTAAGAAAAAAAACACAAAACAAACAAAAAAACAAACAAATAAACAAACAGATAAACAAACAAAAAAAACAAACAACAACAAAAACACTATTGTTCGATGTATTCGCTACTGGTTAAAGTGAAGTACAGATGGATGAGCATAGAGACTACCAAAGAAAGCGTATTCAATGCTGTTATGTTTAGATAAAAGAGGCAACAAGAACTGGGTGACAAATGTAAGATCATGTCTGTTTCAGTCTGGCTCTGGATATGTATGCTTGAACCAGAGTGTTGGCGGTGCACATTTTTTTTTTTTTTCTTAGCTTGTTTAAGCAGCGACTTACTGACTGTAGATGGCAAAACTGGAACGATCATGTTGGCAACAGTGAGCGCCATTCAGTGCATAGAATGCTTTGTGATCATGACATGCACTATACTCCAAATACTTACAATTCAATGTGGGGAGGCATTAAAAACATATAATGTCATTGCTACATTTTGGTGTGCCAGACCTGGCTATTCATTACTATAGATACAGGAACTCTACACCAAATGATCGGATATGTCCATCCATTCTACGAGAATATCGAAGAAAACGAAGTTCGTTTTGTTTCATGTTGTCCATTTTACATTATATTAAGAAAACAGTTGATCGATCCAAAATATTACAGAATAGCAAGTGCTTTCCATTTTAGTCTGTTGTTTACCCTCAGTTAGTGCCAAAACTGAAAAAAAAAAAAAAAAAACCTCTGCATTTACTTGTTGAAAGTTTTTAAAGCAAGGGAAACTGCCATTTCCAAAACTGATTTTTAATTACTAGTGTAGATAATGAAATAAATAGTAAGTCTTTCTGTTTCCTTTCATTCTGCCAAAATATAAAAGTTTTGTTGATTTCCTGTGTACATACACCCTTCTAAGTGGGCTTGGCCCTGCTGGAATACATGTTTCGTTCGTGTGTGTGTGTGTGTGTGTGTGTGTGCGTGCGTGCGTGCGTGCGTGCGTGCGTGCGTGCGTGCGTGCGTGCGTGCGTGCGTGCGTGCGTGCGTGCGTGCGTTGTGGTGTGTGTGTGTGTGTGTGTGTGTGTGTGTGTGTGTGTGTGTGAGAGAGAGAGAGAGAGAGAGAGAGAGAGAGAGAGAGAGAGAGAGAGAGAGAGAGAGAGAGGGGGGGGGGAGAATGGGGACACACATACTTTTTTGTTTGTGGGTGTGTGTGTGTGTGTGTGTGTGGGGGGGGGGGGGGGGGGGGGGGTTGCACTGTTCTGAGGAAAGTGGCATAAACTATTGCTACTATCGATGTTGTTGGAGAGGTTTGATGTTTGTTTATTTTGTAAGACATCCATAAGAAGAGCAGTGTAATGGAATCTGTTCGTGATCATGGTGAAGTTAATATGTCGACACGATGATATCGCTTTTAGAATGCAACGGCTGTGTGGACATATTGGTATTTTTGTTAATACGTTGAGGCAGACATACGCATAGTGTAACGTTTTTGCTAACTTTGCGACAAATGTGTGCGTAGGGGGTTGTATGTTTTGTGATCACAGAAACCGACGTGTCTGTAGAATGTTGGTTGACACTGAGCCTGACGGGAGGACAACGTGCTGCTGTTGCTAACATGGTAAATCATGCGTGAACAAGGTGACATTGTGGGCAATGCGCCTGCCATGTAAGCAGATTGTCGATGTTGTTGCTGCTGTTGTGATTGTTGATGCTGCTGTTTTCTTTGTTGGTGCTGCAATGTAGTGATAAATTGGGGGTGCTGTTCTTCACTATAACTAGTATGTGGTAAAGCCGTTTTTTGTTGACGCGTGACTTAAATATGCAAAATTGTTGTTGTTGTTTGTTGTTGTTGTTGTTTGTTTTTTGGTTGCTACTGCTTTTACATAGCAAGGCATGTTGCAGGGTGGTGATGCTATTTGTGCCAGAGCTACATGTAGGACGGCGTCAGCACAACCTATTCTTCTTCACATTCATCTGGTTGGCGGACGTCTTGACCTACGTCAATGCAACCTTCAACTTCACCATCTACTACAGCATGGGGTCACGCTACAGACAGACCTTCTGTCAGCTGATGGGCAGAGAGACAGAAGACAGACTGCTGCCAGAAGTAGCAGATGATCACACATACTGACCCTTCTATGAGTTTGTTCTCATACGTGCCTGGAGGACACAAATAAAGCCGTGAGCATTGCGTAGCAGCTCAG
>JADBJO010006950.1:64429-69429 GCA_016801955.1 Conus betulinus
AATTGAAGGACATGCAGATCTAATCGAGTGGATTGCTGCTTTCGAATCAACACCTATCATGATTTGGGAATATTTTATTGGAAAATTTAGGATGAAATCTAACGATTTTTAAGTATAGCAATTAATTCGGCACTAAATATCGATAACTGTTTACCAAGATAGAAGAGCTTTTCTATTTTGATATTAGGGATTATGAAGGCTGCTCCCGTGTTATCATTATCTAGCACTGAGCCATCTGTAAAAATTTCAAATGGTGATTGTAGTTACTTTCTAAATGAGCGTAAACAGATGTTCTTAAGGTATGTGGACAATCTTTTTTTTGATACATCTGTATAATCTACATCAAAAGAGGCTTTACTTTGTTCCCATTTTGGAATAGGTGAATATAAGGGCTTTTGGGCAATGTTGTTTTTATCTATTTTGGTATCCTTTAGAAGATCGGAGGAAACGAGTAAATAGACCTTGTTGACAGTATATTTTGGGCACGTTTTCCGAAATCCTCCTCTGATTTTAAACATACTTCTTCTGAGCTAAAATTGTTTTGTGAAAAGCTCTTTAAGATAAATTTTGAAGTAGAAGCTTTCCGAAGTTCTGCAAGAGGTAAGATTCCTACTTCATTGTACGTCCCTAAGTTAGATGTATGTGTGGGAACCCCAAGGGCAATTTTATAAGCTTTGCAATCAGTACTCTGGAGTTTATTTAACAGGTATTGAGGAGCATTAAAAAATACTTCTTGAGCATAAGTTAGTCTTGAGCGTATAAGGGCAGTTGCTAAGATGGTTAATGATTTCGAATCCTGTCCCCAAGGTTGTTTGCTAATTATTTTTAGGAAATTCAAGCTCTTTCTGCTTTGTTTTAATATGTATTCAATATGAGCGTTCCAAGATAACTTACTACTTAAGATAACACCCAAAAATTTGACACTTTTTGCATAGTTTAAAACAATGCCATCCAACGTGAAAGTAGGAAGTTGTCCTGGATCGTAGCCAGCATTAAAGAGAATCATATTAGTTTTTTTCTGGGGAAAGAGAAAGACCATTTACATTTAAAAAATCATTGATCTTATTTAATTCTAGTTGATACTTTATTTTGATGTAATTTAGTGATCTTGATGGTGTATTTCTTTTCATTGTCACTTTTGTCCATAGGCATATATCATCTGCAAATTGAGCCACTTCAGTATCTTTAGAAAGACTTTTTGGGAAGTCAGAGATTAAAATATTAAATAATATTGGGGGGGAAATTACTGAACCTTGGGGGGTAAACCCATTTCTAAGGGTCTAGGGTTGGAATATGTATTTCCTATTTTTGTTTGAATATGTCTACCTTGTAGAAAATCTTGAACAAAATTGTACATGTTCCCACTGATTCCGATATTCTTTAATTTGTACATTAGTCGTTTGTGCCACACTTGTTCATAGGCTTTACGAATGTCAAAAAAAGTAGCGAGGATGTTCTTTCGACGACGTGCAAATTGATGTTTTTACGTGTGTTGTAAGTTTTACTAAGTGCTCAATTGTAGATCTGCCTGCTTGGAATGCAGCTTGGTTGATAGGAATGACGCACGCAGTTTTTTTATTGCAATGATGAATTAGCCTTTTTAACAATATCTTTTCCATCAATTTACATGTGTAGATGTTAATGATATTGGTCGATAGCTGTTTATATCACTGGGTGGTTTTCCTTTTTTATGAATAGGAATTATAATTGACTGTTTCCAAATTAGGGTATATTTTGCCACTGTCCCAACATTTTTGAAAAAAAAACAAATGTAGAAATTGTATGACATTTCGCGGGAAATGACTTAATATTTCATTTGAAATGCCATCTAACCCCACTGATGTCTTTTTATTTAGATTAATAATACACTCATTGACTTCCTGCAATGTTATAGCAGAATTTAGATAGTGATTTTCTGTTGGTTTGGGAACATCATAGATGTTTTTCTTTTCTTCATGTTCGCGGTGTTTTTTCTTGTCCAAGGATAGGCTGTTTATGCTACTGTTGTATGCAAATAAGTCAGCAAATGCTTCAGATTTTTCAAAATTTGACGGAAATTTATATTGTTTTAGTTTAATCGGACAATGTGGAAGGCTAATTCCATTTTTCATTGTTTTTAATTGTGTCCAAACTTTTTGAATGTCTTTATAGTTTGATACCTCATTTTGACATACAGACGACCAATACTGCCGTTTTGCTTGTGCAATTATTCTATTTAGGTGATTTTTCGCTCTTTTTTTCTCAAGAAGTTTTTCAGCTTTTTCCTTAGGATTTTTTTTTCTTTTGTATTCTTTTGTTTTTTTCTATTTTTTCTTGTTTTGCCTGTTGACACATATCATTCCACCATACATTACCCAAATGTTTTTTTGATTTTATAGATTTTACAGTTGGAATTGATTCTTTTGCAGCAGAGTGTACTGCATTCTGAAGATGATCATATAACGTATCGACATCTTGATTCTCAATATTTTCTATGTTCATGTTAAATGAACTAAGTAGATATGAAAATTTATTCCAGTTAGCAAATTTGTAGCAATATTTGGGAACTTTGTCTTGTGTATATCATTTGTTACAGGTCTCATATTTTCTAGAGAAATCATAATAGGTAGATGGTCACTATTTAATGTATCATCAAGTGTCAGCCAGTCACAAGATACAGTTAGTTCAGGAGATATGAAGGATAAGTCGATGGCACTAGGGTTATGTTTAGGGTTGTCTGGAATTCGAGTAATACTGCCATCGTTGAGAAGGTAAAGAGAGGAGTCCACTATGTTTTCAAATAAAACGGTTACTGGTGGTTATTTGGCATCCCTTTTCCCCAGAATGGCGATGGGCGTTAAAATCACCAGTGATTAAATATTTGGTAGATTGGTCTGATTGAACAGAACGTAGCCATTCTGTATTACGATCGTTTGGGCCCTGAGGCAAGTATACAGAAACAACTGTTACTGCATTATAGTCAACTTGAATTCTGACTGCACATGAGTGCAATCCAGGAATGTCTAGTGGAGCAGGACTGGCACATGGAGCATATTTCTCATCTTCATGTACATATATTGCCACATTTATTTTTTCTTCATTATTAATGTTTTGATAATAGGTGGATAATAGTAATTAGGAATCTTAGGCAGTTTATTTTTACTGACATTCAGTGATTGCAAAGCTAATATGTTGTATTTGACTTTAGATAGATGTTGTACTAGTTGATCTTTACTGGTTGTGATGGATCGACAATTCCACTGGAACACCTTAAAATCCTTGGCTACCATATGTTCTATTAACAGATAAAAAACAACAACAAAAATAAAAGGTGAAAAAGTGATTAAAGACAACTGATACACTGAAAAGTAACTAACAATACAAAAAAAGTATCACTATGATACGATAAACAATATACTAGCTATGAAAAAAAAAAAAAAAAAAAAAAAAAAAAAAAAAGAGCTGTACACAGAGAATGCACTCTATCAGTGAATGAAGATTTGATCACTGGCCTGTTAGCGAATGCTTTAACTAACACAACAAAGAAAATATCCCCTAAATAGTCACTCAAGATGGGAAGAACAGAGTCAACGGCTGAGATTTCCGCCAAAACTACACTAACGTATTTGTCTTGGTTTAATACCAGGATGTAGGCCCACTGAGAATGTCAAACATGTTGTACCATGGACCACTGTGTACAGCGAAGGGTCCGTGTCCTCTGGGTGGTGGATAGTTCCCGGGCTGCCACTTTGTTGACGCTCTCGCTGTCTTCCTGGGTTTCTCCCAGAAGAAGAGTTGTCGGATATGTCTTCCAACGTTTCTTGCCAGCACGCTCGATCCTCGATGTGTTGGATGGAGATCATCTTTGAGAGACCATTTATTTGTTTGTAGGTTGGAATGAGAGACAAATGATATATTTTTAATTCCAATAGTTTTTGTTGTTATTAATGCATTGAACAGCTCCCGCTTGACTTCTAGTTTTGAATCTCTGACAGGTGAGAGCTTGCTGATAACAACCTTAACGTTGGGGTGGCTGGTGACAATGTTTTTGATGCACGAGGAAAACGCTTTGCTGGCAAGTTCAGGGTCCTTCTTTTGGATGTCATTTATACCGCAGTGGATAAGCACCGCATCCAATGGTTTCTCTTCCATGGAAAGAGTAGACTGAAGCGTTTGTGTAAGCTCCTCTGTTGTCAAGGTTTTGCACGTCTTCGTATCAAAACCGTAAGACTGGGCCTAGTCTCTCTCCATTTACTCCCTTAAAAACAGAATCATGAAAGATCGCGACCCTGGGCAAAGTCTTGTCTGTCTTCTTGTTTGGATCTAATATTGTTTCTGTTTTTTTTCTGATCGAACTCTAACGTCATGAGAACTTCTGACGTCATTTTTTTGTGCGTTCTGGGCCTTCCTTCTTCTCTATTGATTTTACTTTTTGATTTAAAATCTTTTTCTTTCCTTCTGATGCGGAAGCTGCTTTACAGTTATGTTGACTGCATTTCACTGCATCAGCATACAAAGGACAGGTAGGTTTACTGGGACTCGGAGACGCAGCGCTAGCATTTTCTGTTTGTGTATGATTGTCTGTTAGCGCCTTGGTTACAGTAGATTTGCCCATGTCTGTGATCAACTGGTTCTGCTTGAGTACGATGTCTTCAAGTGAAGATATGCGTGTACATAGCGATTCGATCACGGCTTTCAAGTCTCTAATTTCACTTACTGTGTCCGGTGGAGAGTGTACATCAGTCTTGCTGTTCGTTTGACTTGTCCCTTTCTTTTTCGTGCTGAGCTGCTTTCGTTGCCGATGGAATCAGCGTTTCTTTTCGGAGGCAGTCCTCGCTGATTTCCTTCATGGCTCCGTTTCCTTGACTTTCGGTGCAATCGTCGTCGGTGAACGGCTGCCCATGCTGCGAGAACGTGTCATCCTTGTCATACTGACGGCAGTTTAGCGGAAAAATCAGGAGAGTTTGGTACTAGTCTTTATCGCTGTCCGCCATCTGTGTGTGTGTGTGTGTGTGTGTGTG
>JADBJO010006950.1:79429-94429 GCA_016801955.1 Conus betulinus
ACTTGTTGCAGCGTGTGTGATTCATTAACATGATGTTCTCAGCCAGGAGACTGCTGCTAAGTGGTGACATTGAAAAGAAACCTACTGACACCACTGCAAACAACACAGTCCCCATACGACAACAGAAATGGGTGCCACCGCCAGTTCTCTCCCTGCTGACGCACTCAGCAAAATTCCCTGCGCTATTTTCGACTTAAAAAAAAAACAACAAAAAAAAAAAAAAAAAAAAAAAAGCTCAAAAGGTGAACGACAGCTTGAATAGTATGTGTCAGTTAAATATGATCTTGTTGATATAAAATCGTATTTAAACAGTGTCAGTTTAAAAATGTGAGAAATAAATAGACGCTGTGACAGACTTGAGACTGTCAGCAAACGACTTTCAGACACAGTATCATTACTAACAAGAGACATGGACGAGTTGTTTACAGGGACGACAGGGCAGGGGGAGGAGCCGAACACCCTGAAAACAACTGTCAGTGATTTGAAGGGAGAAGTAGAAAAACATGACAGCAAAACATGGACAGATTGGAGGGTTTCTCTAGAAGAAACCATTTAAGAATGTCTAGCCTCCCGCAACAAAACCCCAAAGAGGACTACGACACGTGGTGCCACGATAGTGTGTGACACACCGAACTCAGGACTAGGACATGGACACCACGGGAACACATTACCAGGGCACACAGAGTAGGACAGCCACGTGATGGACAGACACAATCAATGATAGTGAAATTCACACACTGGAGGGACAGGATGTATGCTATCAGATATCGTCAGCTTCGTTCTGAACTGGACAAGATTGGTGTCAGAGTGACGAACGATCGAGCAGACTGACAGAGACTGTAGCCAGAGCAAAAAGCATATTACGTGGAAGGGAAATTTGCTATTGGTGCAAAACGACCCGATCCTCATAGTTATTATGCTGAGTGTGAGAGCCAGATCTGTGGTGCCTAAAGTAAACACTTCGCACATGCAGAATGTAAACACAGACGGCAGACCATCAGCCAATGACAGGCGAGATTTCGTGTTGGACGTTAAAGACATCAGACGGCGAGGTGACCAAGCGCAGGAACAGCAGCCAACCAGCGGCGCAGCTTCTTCACCTGCTGCTAAAAATAACTCCTCGCACAGCGGCACCTGTGACAACGCGCAGCAGAGGGAAATGCAACAGAGGGGAATGCACGGGTATCCACTGGGCTCAGCGGCTCGTGTCAGGTCTCCCCCTCAAAACGGTTGTAGCCATAGAGGCAGCCCCGGTACCAGCGCCAGTGTCAGCCCTAGAATCTTACGTTCAACGACTAAATAAATAGCATGAGGCGAAACCAATAAGCTTTGGAACTGACTTTTTTTTTTTAATTACAATGTGGACACTGTATGAAACAAATTGCATGAATGTTCTTTTATGAATTATATCAGTTTGTTTGATTCTGTTTGTCCGACAGAAACCTTTGTCGGTGCGAGCTTTGATTATCATTTTTTTTTTCTCAGAGTTTGCAAAATGTGTTGCTCCAGCTAAAAAAAAAAAAAAAGAGTACATGGGAGAAACTCTGGAGGAGTGTAAGGGATGGTTAAGAAACATTTGGAACAATTTGGAATACAAATTCAAGTCGACTGCAGTAGCATTCTTGTACTAAAGATGCATAATAAACTGTTCAACATGGGGAAAAACTGTCATTTATTGGGTTGTTACGTGGTGCCAGAAGGAGGTCCAGCATACAACCATATGCGGATAAAGGACGGAGTTGTCGTTATCGAAGCTCTGTCAGAGGTTGTACGTGATGACGATGTCTGCCTCATGATATGTGGAGACCTCAATGCAAGAACGGGATGTAAGCAATGAAGGCAGGAAAAATGCTTATTTATCAGGCCCTGAACCCGGTGTGGAGCGATGGAAATGATGAGGATGGTAATGATGATGATGATGATGATGATGATGATGACAATGATTTCAGATTTAATAAAAGTCATTGTTCAAAAGACCACACGATTAACAGTTTCGGGAGATCATTGTTTGATCTGTTAGTATTGAATGTGTTTTGTGTTGATGACAAAGAAGGGAAATTCACTTTTATTCCCCGAATGGGTGTAGTGTAACTGACTACTTTTTGTCTACTCTACTGAGCTGAAGAAATCTTGCAATATGAAACTTGGGAACAGACTGCTTTCATGACACTTGCCTGTAGAAATGAAAAGGAAGAATGGGTTTAACGAAACAAAAAAGACACGTCAGCACCGCAGAATAATGAAGGTCATGAACAATTGTTTAAAAAAAAAATAAATAGGATCAAATGATTTTAGGAACATTATGGAAAGAATTTCTCAAACACCTCACGGCATTGATTTATGTATTGAACGTTTTGTTAATGTTTTGTGAGGTGCGACAGCGTGCATGGTGAGAAAGGTTTATAACTTAAGGAAAAAAAGTGATGACTGGTTGGGCATGGAATGTCGACAAAAACAACGTAATGTCAAAACATCTCCTCCAGAGATACAGGAGAGCTAAAACCGAGCCGTGAAGAGAGAGAGAGAGAGAGAGAGAGAGAGAGAGAGAGAGAGGTGTGTGTGTGTGTGTGTGTGAGAGAGAGAGAGAGAGAGAGAGAGAGAGAGAGAGAGAGAGAGAGAGAGAGAGAGGTGAGTAGATCAAAGAAAAAGTACAATACATTAATCTGAGGAAAAAAAAAAAAAGAAAGAATTCGATGAGACTAGATTTAAAAGATTAAAAGAGTCAGCCAATGACCCAAAGCGTTTCTGGTCAGCAGTAAGACAACTGAAGAGAAAGACAACGATAAACAATGATATTAAATCTCAGCTATGGTATGATTTTTTAAAATATATTTTAACCATTCTAGTAGCACAGTGGAAGGCAATGGGGCGGAAACACAAGAATTAGAAACGGAAATGATGGAAACTGACGAACCTTTTTCTCAACGAACGGATTACTAGACAACAAGTGATTGACGGCATAAAACATTTCAAAGATGTGAATTGGTCAGGGCCAGATAAAACTATAGTGGAAATGCTGAAAAAAATCTAATCTTTTAAAAACTGGTGTTCTGGTATTGATATTCCATAACTTGTTTCGGAGCGAGTGATTTCCGATTGAATGGGCTAAATCAATCATCGTTCCTATCCACGAAAAGGGTGATGAAAACACTCCTGATAACTACCGAGGTGTAGCACTGACAAGTCAACAAAGTTTAGACACGCATTTTAAGTGTGAGATTTAAACGTTTGGCAGACTGGGGAGAGAAAATCGTGGAGGAGCAGATAGGATTTAGAGCTGGGTACAGCACAACCGATCATATATGTACTTTGTTCACTCTTGTACAAAAATACATGCTTAAAGATACAAGGTTGTATGACACTTTTGTTGATTTCAGAAAAGCTTTTGATTCTGTATATAGAAATGCTTTATGGAATGTTTTTAGAACAAAACGGAGTTGACGAAAGGCTATGTATGACATTACGTGGAATGTACGACTCTGTCCTGGCATGTGTACGTGAGAAACGTGTTTATTCTGATTTGTTTTTTCAATTGCTCATGTGGAGTCAAGCAAGGCTGCCTTTTAAGCTCAAAGTTGTTTTCGTTTTCTTTTCATCAATGAGCTTGCTTAGAACTCTCAAATGGTAAACATGGTATTCAGATTACCTCAGGTGTTGTGGGGATTTTTATGATGCTGTTTGCCGATGACACACGCATTTTAAGTGTGAGATTTAAACGTTTGGCAGACTGAGAAACAAAATCGTGGAGGAGCAGACAAGATTTAGAGCTGGGTACAACACAACTGATCATATGTTTACTTTGTTCGCACTTATACAAAAATACAAGCTTAAAAATACAAGGTTGTGTGTCACTTTTGTTGATTTCAGAAAAAAAGCTTTTAATCCTGTATATAGAAATGCTTTATGGAATGTTCTTAGAACAAAACGGAGTTGACGGAAAGCTATGTATGACATTATGTGGAATGTACGACTCTGTCCCTGCATGTGCGCGTGAGAAATGTGTCTATTCTGATTCATTTTCAATTGCCCACGTGGAGTGAAGCAAGGCTGCCTTTTAAGCCCAAGTTATTTTCGGTTTCTTTTTATCAATGAGCTTTCTTAAGAACTCTCAAATGGTAAACATGGTATTCAGATTATTTTAGGTGCTGTGGAGATTTTTATGATGCTGTTTGTCGATGATGTAATTCTGTTGACTAGTACAGCAACAGGATTACAAAACCAATTGAATGTTTTGAAACAAGAAGCTGATAAATTAGAGTTGACAGTACACCTTGATAAAACCAACATTTCTGTGTTTCGTTAACGTGGATATTTATATATGAATGAACTGTAATTCTAAGGTTAAAGTAGCCAGTTTGTACAAATACGTAGGTTTTTTTTTTTTTTTTTACAACAAAATTAAGTTGGAATTTAGGTTGGTGTTAAACAAGTAGAAAAGACAAAAGAGGAATGATGGACATTTTGATAACATTAAGGAAATTAAATACTACTGATCCACATATATTTGGAAGTTATTTGCAATAATGTGCATTAGGAAATGTTAAATGGGCTTTAAGAGTAAGAAAGTGCTAGCATAGAACGGGTTTGGAATAGAGTGGTTGGGCCAGTGAGTCGGAAACGAAACCGTTTTTATGTCCGAATTCAAAGATAGATTACGTTCCTTGTATAAACAAAGCTAGCACAGCCAACGAGAAAAAAATTGCAAATATTCCTGCTTCCTATCCTTCAAAAGTAAATTGGAGGCAGAAAAGTGTTGACATCTAATATCCAATTGATGGCAAAGGGGTATCCTTGCAAGATTTAAACATAGAACACTGGGATTAAATGCTAATAAAAGATGGTATCTAAATAATGATGCTGTTGATGATGCATGTCCATTTACCCAGTCTCCTATAACATACCTCTCATAACAATTATGATTATTTTAAAAAATATGAATATGTGTCTTGCAATCATCAATATAGCCATTAGAATTCATCCACACCATTATGTGAATCTTCCTTCTCCTCAGCATTCTCCCTCTCAATGCACACCCCCCCCCCCCCCCCCCCCCCCCCCTCCTTTTTTTCAGTTCTCTTGCCATAAGTATTGATTTTAAAATTGTCATTACTATTAATGTTATTCATTTAATATTGTTTTTATCATTACGTATATTTTCAGTATTATTATTACATTACTGTGACTATTGTTGTAACATCATTGTTATTATTATTACTAATACCAGTGTTAGTATAGAAAGTACCATCATTAACATAGTCATCACCATCGTCATCACCTTTTACACTGTTGCCACGACAATGATGCTGTTCGACTATCCTCTAACCCTCCTTTTTTTCCCCCATACTGCAACTACTATTGTCATATTCTCACCAAATGTAGTAGTGATCCTCTTTTCCTTTTTTCATTTCTTTTTCATATTATTATTATTATTATTATTATTATTATAATCATTATGATGATGATGATGATGGTGATGATGATGATGGTTGCTATAAGTGTTATCATTATCATCATTGCTACTTCGACTCACAATGTCTCCTTCCCGACAGCCTCGTTTTCATCCAGTGCCCATCTGGTGCCGAATTAGATGAAGATAAGTGATTGCTCTTTCATTTTCGTTGTCCTGAGTGTTGTGCAACTTGCCTGACGAAGACCTAGTAGATCAAAACGCGTCGTGTTTTGTTTTGTGATTCGTGTGTCTACGTTTTCCCGCAGAGCCTTATAAGTACTTACTTCTTAAAATTAGTTTAGATATCCGCCTGCAGTCGTCTCACTCTGGAATACGTGTTTGCATATCCTGTGTATCTATCCCTAATGAATTCCATTTGATCTTCGTTAACCCATTATTGCCTACCGTCCCATTTTTGGGGGGACGCAACTTGTTTGAATATGTATATCTGAAGTGTCTGTGTCACTGCGTCTCAGATGCTTTGTGTTAACCATGGAACATCACGTCCATGCAGCCATCGTTTTTTTTTTTTTTTTTTTTTTTTTTTTTTTTTTTTTCTGCTCGCCATTCATTTCAGCTGTGGGAGCTGCCATTTTTGCAGAGACTCTGGTGTCGACAGCATCAAAAAGACCAGGATTAAAAGGTAAGGATGTCATTCCTTTCAACACACTTTTGTCTATGAGACTGAGCATAGAAATTGGAGATCAGATTGTTATCAGGGTATGTTTTCGTCAATTAGGTGATATCGTGAATTTGTATTGATCTGTGTGTGTGTGTGTGTTAGAACTACCGTTCCAAAAATGGGAAGGTGGGCATGAAAGGGTAGGGTTTCTTGATTATACATTATGTGTATCTATGTGTGTGTGTGTGTGTGTGTGTGTGTGTGTGTGTGTGTGTGTGTGTATGTGTGTGTGTGTGTGTGTGTGTGTGTGTGTGTGTGTGTGTGTGTGTGTGTGTGTGTGGCTGTGTGTGTGTGCGCGCGCGCGCGCGCGCGCGCGCGCGCGCGTGTGTGTGTGTGTGTGTGTGTGTGTGTGTGTGTGAGAGAGAGAGAGAGAGAGAGAGAGAGAGAGAGAGAGAGAGAGAGAGAGAGAGAGAGAGAGAGCACTGTAAAACTTAGGTTATATACATATGTATGATTTGTGTCCTCATAGTGTATGCCACCGATTGCACGGCACACTTCCTTGTTTTAACGAGGAATGATACGATTGATTCATTGATTTATTGATTGACTTACATTTCTTTTTTCTGCGTTTGCCAGATTTTGACCGTTCATGAATTGGTGTCATGCCAGATGATGAAACTGATTTTTTTGAGGACACTGACATCTTTATTGCGCCATCTCCTATACATAAATGTACCGGCGAGGATAGTGAAGATGAAGGGGGTGTCATTTTCAATCTGAATCAACATCAGCTTCTGCTACTGTCACTATCCAGAGATACGGTGACAAGCAGTCCCTGAGAGATAGGGAATATGTTGCTGAAAACTGTCCATACGAGGCAAACCAATAGGATTCAGCTCCAAAAGTGTGGATGCTGAGTACATCCTTAAGCTATGTTGGCCAGTTTGAGCCCTGTCAAGGTCCAAGGGAACACCAAGTTTAATACACACAGGCCCTGTGATGAGGGATCAGTTGTTGTTGATGTCATTGCAAAGCTGCTAGATGGAGAGGACGTTCCTACCATTTCACATTTGACGATCTTTTTCCCCACCCCGATGCTGTTGGACGGACTGTTAGACAAAATCATAGCATAAACAGAAACAGTACGTTCAAACTGCCTTGCGGGTTGCCCTGTGAGAGACATGACAGAGATGGAGGCGATGATAAGGGAAAATCTATGACTCTTGCCACTGGCACAAGGACTGGCCTCGTTGTTGCTTGCTGGAACAATGACAACATCGTGAATGTTGTGTCCAACGTGGTTGGAATGCATCCTCTTCAGACACCAAAGAAATGGTCAAGACTCAAACCAAGTCATCATTCCTCAACCCTTCATGGTCCGCCGTTACAATCACACTCTAGGTAATGTGGATCACTCAGATCAGGATGTTGTGAAGCACAACATTGTCATTCGCTGCAAGAAGTGGTGTGGCCCAGGTTTGCATTTTGTCTAGACCCTTGCATCCAACAAACCTGGCATCCCAACATGAGCACAGAGGCAGCCAAGGACAATCCACCAGACCCTCTTGCCATCCACATAATGTATTGTTAGAGCGTACCTTGCCGAGTTGATCACGAAGTGTGTCCTGCCAGAGATCACATTTGACGGAGTAGACCATCTGGTGCAAATTTGGCCCAGATAACTGAGATGTGCATGCTGTGGAAAGAAGACTATGCGCCACTTCGCCAAGTGCGAAACTGGCCTCCAAGACACATGTTTTCAGCAGTACCACGCTCAGTGGAAAGTTGACGCTTTCTGTGGGGCTGAAATCACCAATGACTATGGCCGCTGGAAAGAGCAAAAACCATGCGCAGCATGAAACAAACAGCTCTCCGCTTGACAGTTTTGATTTAGCTATTTTCTGTAGATACCAAAGAGCAGTTTGGCACACAATAGCACATCTTGTGTTTGTTTACAGCAGAATGAATAATTTTGTTTCGATACAAGTTTATTACTTTCAGTATTTATGATCTTGTGTTCATTCGTTGTAAAACAGAAAACCCCGACCCATTCGTGCCCAGCGCCCATTTTTTCGGACGCTGATTGTTTATTGCCTAGATAAGACGTATCAAAGTTTCAATCGAAATTAGAACAATACATGTTATTTGTAGACGATCAATCATAATATCACCCACATGTCACTCTGGAAAAAAAAAAACATTTGGGCATCAATGGGTAAATATTTTATGTATGGTAGTAGACCCTTTACATGTTGTGATTCATAACACCCTGTAAGTCATTAGGATATCAGTTTGTTTCTTTCTTTTTTTGGATATGTATTGACCATTGCACTGATTGAATGAAGTGTAGACAGGATCTCAAGGTGACTCGTGAGATTAATGTGCAAATCAGTGAAAAGCTGAAAAAGCTGAAAACACGATATTCCTCCCCAGCTGAAAGGCGCGCTTTTTTAGTGCTTTACTTAGGAAAACAAGTTCTTTTTTCAGGTCAGTTTTACCGAGATCACCAGAAGCCATCGATTTTCTTGATGCTTTGCATTCGGTCTTGGTCTTCCACTGATGTCGGTCGTAGTAGTGGTGGTGACAACAGCAGCGACTTTAATCAAACTCCGTCAGGCAGCTGCGTGGAGGGCTGGCATCTCCTCCAGTGGCAGTGTGTCAACACGAGAAGTGGCACTGACCATGATGCTGGTCTACAACTCCATCTTCTTTGTCATCTGTGTCTTTCCTATCGTCTTGCGCAGGTCAGTGAAGATGTCCACGCTTGTTGTGTTGAGAGTAATGCTGTCACTCATTCGTCACTGCTGGGACGACATAAACTTAAGTAACATTAGCATGACAAAAAATCATTTATTGATATGTTTTATTCATTTATCGTTTCATGTATTTACTTATTCATTTATTTTTTTTGCTTGTGTGTTTATTTATTTATTTTTTTATTTTATTATGTATTTATTTATTTACTTACTACTTCATATATTTCGTTAATTAGTTAGCGTATATGTTTGTTCATTTGTTTGACCACGTATTTTTGTATCTATCTATCTATCTATCTATCTATCTATCTATCTATCTATCTATCTATCTATCTATCTATCTGTCTGTCTATATCTATCTATCTATCTGCATACTGTCTGCTTGTCTGTCTGTCTGTCTGTCTGTCTGTCTGTCTGTCTATCTGCTTGTCTGCCTGTCTGTCTGTCTACCTCTGTCTACCTACTATCTACCTGTCTATCTACCTACCTACCTACCTACCTACCTACCTACCTACCTACCTACCTACCTACCTACCTACCTACCTACCTACCTACCTATCTATCTATCTATCTATCTATCTATCTATCTATCTATCTATCTATCTATCTATCTATCTATCTATCTATCTATCTATCTATCTATCTATCTATCTATCTATCTATCTATCTATCTATCTATCTATCTATCTGTGTTAATTCTTGGTTTTTATCGTTCATCTGAAAAGGTTTGGACGCTGTAGCGAATGTTAGTACATAACCTGTGATGTCTGTTCATTTATGTATTTATTCGTATATTTACTTCTCCATGTACTTACCCATTAATTTTTGTGTTGTTTCTTTTGGTAATTTCCTTACTTATTTGCTTACTTTCTTATGCTTACGTTTAAATTATGTATATCTTCATGTGTGTACCTGTCTATACAGTTTACTATTCATTGGGAAAAATGGACGCTGCAGTACGTGCAAGCACATACATGCGCAAAGCGCGCTTGTGTGTGTGTGTGTGTGTGTGTGTGTGTGTGTGTGTGTGTGTGTGTGTGTGTGTGTGTGTGTGTGTGTGTGTGTGTGTGTGTGTGTGTGTGTGTGTGTGTGTGTGTGTGTGTGTGTGTGTGTGTGCTTGCGTGCGGGCGTGCGTGTGTGTGTGTGTGTGTGTGTGTGTGTGTGTGTGTGTGTGTGTGTGTGTGTGTGTGTGTGTGTGTGTGTGTGTGTGTGCGTGCGTGTGTGTGTATGTGTGTGTGTGTTTCAGAAATGAAATGAAATGAAATGAAATGAAAAATGGTTTATTCATATACCTAGGCCATAGTCCCTATATGAAGGGGGGGGGGGGGGGGCGAGGGGGAGGGGGGTCAGAGAGAGAGAGAGAGAGAGAGAGAGAAGGAGAGAGAGAGAGAGAGAGAGAGAGAGAGAGAGAGCATTTGGATCTCTCTCTCTCTCTCTCTCTCTCTCTCTCTCTCTCTCTCTCTCTCTCTCTCTCTCTCTCTCTCTCTCTTGCTCTTTTTCTGTCTCTACCTCTCTACCTTCTGTCTCTTCTGTCTCTCCCTTTGTCTCTACCTATCAGTATCTCTCTGTTAGTGAGTGTGTGTGTGTGTGTGTGTGTGTGTGTGTGTATTAGTAGTAGTAGTAGTAGTAGTAGTAGTAGTAGTAGTACTTTGATTTAACGTCTTTTCACAAACTATGTGATATTAGACAAGAAAGGAGAGATAGACAGGCAAATAGAAGGATATAGATAGAGTTTGTTCATATTGCTTACAAGTGTGTGTGTGTGTGTGTGTGTGTGTGTGTGTGTGTGTGTGTGTGTGTGTGTGTGTGTAGGGAGGGGCTGGGAGTGAGCGGAGGTTGGTGTACATAACCTCAGAAAACAATTGAACAGGCAAACGAATAAAGAAACAAACCTACACACCCTATCAATATCAGAGATTAAAGCAAATACCTGACTGGGCTACAAATCAGGCAGAAAGTAACGTTTCAAAGCAAAATCAATATCTGAAAAAACATCTGTCACAGACATGCCTGATAAATGTGGCAGAAATGCCTTGAGAGGCGCACATTCGAACAAAACATGATCTCTGGTCAGTTTTTGTTTCCCCGCATATGCATTTTGTTGCAGAGCTATATTTAGTTCTAAAAGCATCCAGTTTCAATCGATGAAATATTGAAACGAAGTTTCTGTAGTGATGCATATCATAAATGTACAGATTTTGGATGCTTTTGAAATGATCAATACTAAAAAGAGGATTATTTTGTGTCTGAACATGAGCAGCTTTGTTCTGCCCATTTCTAAAATATATTCCCAAGCTGTTTGTTTTAAAATTTGTTGACCCTCTTTCAAAGTGAACGGTATGGAAATAGTTTGCACCCTCGTTCCATTTTCAGCGCCTTTTTTCGCACATCTGTCAGCAAGTTCATTGCCCGAAATTCCCAGTGTGAAGGAACCCAGAAGAAAGTTATATCTGTTCCTTTACATATCAAGACGTGGATTAAATGTTGAATTTCCTTCAAAATAAAGTTATCTGAATTTGAATTTAAAAACTTAATCGATTGTAGCACTGACAGCGCGAATCTACACAAAACAACACTTGAAAAATTGATTGTGGTAAATCAATTAGAAATGTCAACGCCATAAGTATCGCGCTATCATTTCAGCTACGAATATGGAGCGATATTTTCCAACGAAATATGCTTTTTCTACTTTCAGCGATGGAATAACAAATGCTGATCCGGCTTCTTTGTTACTCGTCAACGATCCATCTGTGTAGACCTTAAGATGGTTGGAATATCTATCTTGCATTTGCATCTTCGTTAAATATGACAAGATGTAAGGCTGATTTGTTTTCTTTGCATCGGTGTAATCAAGATCAAACTTCGCCCTCTTTCTTTCCCAAGTTGGAATGGGATCTATAAGAGACGTTTTTGACAAAGACTTAACATCTATATTACTTTTCTTAAACAAATCAGCAGTGTATGAACTGATAGTGCACAGAGAGGCAATATTTTTTGCTCTCTTTTTGGATAATCACTCTCTGGGTTTATAGATATTTCCATTTCATTCACACCTTCCATGGTTGTACATTTCATGAAATATTTTGCTAGTGACAGATTCCTATATTCATTTAACGGTAAAACGTCTATTTCTCTGTATGTCCCCAAAGTGGAGGCATATACCGGAACTCCTAGGCATAATTTAAAGGCTTTGCTATCTATACTTTGTAGTTTTTGTAACAAATATTTAGGTGCGCTAAAGAAAGCCTCTTGGGCGTATGATAATTTAGAACGAATTAATGCCAAAGCCAAGAGCTTTAATGTTTTTCCATCTTGGCACCAGCTTTGCTTGCTCAAAATTTTCAGAAAATTTAAAGTTTTTCTTGCCTTATTTAAAAGGTAATCAATATGGATATTCCATGTGAGTTTCGATGTGAAGTGGACACCTAAGAATTTAATTAAGTGTACATACGCAAGTGTTATCCCATCCAGCTTAAAAGATGGTAAATCAGAGGGATCATCCCCATTGTTGAATAAACCATGTGAGTTTTTTTTCATGGGAAAGCTTTAGACCATTTATAAACAAGTATTTGCTAAGGTTATCAAGCTCTGCCTGATAACGTTTTCTGTGGTAGTTTAGTGCTCTTTTGGGTGTGTTTTTTCTCATACAAGTATTTATCCACATGCACAGATCATCAGCATATTGAACAACTGTAGCATTTTTAGTTACATGTTTTGGAAGGTCATACAGCAAAATATTAAATAGCATTGGAGCTATTACAGAGCCTTGAGGAATACCCATATCCAATAGTTTAAAACTGGAATATGTGTTTTGTACTCTGACCTGTAAACTTCTTTGTGTAGAAATTCTTTAATATAACTGTAAAAATGACCTGAAATCCCAATCGCCTTTAATTTATATAACAATCTAGCATGCCATACACTATCAAAGGCTTTTTTGATATCAAAGAATGTAGCCAGAACACTCTTCCGTCTGGCAAACTGATATTTGATTCGAGTTGTTAACTTTACGATATGATCAGTGGTAGATCTTCCCTTTATAAAGCCCGCTTGATTAGTAGGTATTATATGATTTTTGTTACAAAAATAGATAAGTCTATTAAGTACAATTTTTTCCATAAGTTTTGCAGCATGAGAAGTCAGAGCGACAGGTCACAAAGATGTGAAGAAGCCGTAGCTTTAAAGAAGCTTAAATACAAGGAATATATTAAAAACAAAAGTGAGGAAAACCATCAAGAAATGAAGAAAGCAAAGCACACTCTAACAGAGTTATTGCAAAAGCAAAGCGACTTACTGGTCATCATTTTGCGCAAGAGAAGTTTCCCAGCATAAAGATCTTCAAAAGGTATGGAAAAAATTTCAAGTTATGAAAAAAGGGATAAATATTCCAAGATATCCTATTAATTTGGAGACTAAAAAATTCCCGACTCCATATGAAAAAGCCGAAGCTTTTGCTAATATGTTTTCTAAGATCATGCGCCTGGAAAGCCTTCCGCACGAATGCAGACAACATCGGGAAAAGCAAGAAAAAAAAACAGAACTTTATGATGAACCAGTTCCAAATAATGACATTTCACAAATGCACCCATAACCACACAAGAATTAAAGGATGCCGTCTCTTTTAAATGCAATAAAACATCGTCAGTAGGGCTGGACGGCATTTTAAATCAAATGTTACAACACATGCCAGAAAACTTCTTTCTCTTTTTATTAAAAATATTTCAAAAGATTTCGAAAGATGGTCTTATGCCAGTTATTTGGAAACAGTCAATAGTGTGTGTGTGTGTGTGTGTGTGTGTGTGTGTGTGTGTGTGTGTGTGTGTGTGTGTGTGTGTGTGCATGGAAGCGTGCGTTCGTGCGTGCGTGCGTGCGTCCGTGTGTGTGTGTGTGTGTGTGTGTGTGTGTGTGTGTGTGTGTGTGTGTGTCTGTCTGTCTGTCTGTTTGTGTCTGTTTCTATATGGGGAGGGAGGGGTGCTGCGGTGAGGAAAGTTGTGTAAACTATGGCTACAATCGATGTTGTCGAGAGATTGTATGTTTTTTGTTTATTTTTTTATTATTATTTTGCAACAGGTCCATGAGAAGAATATTGAAATGGAATGAAATGAAATCAGTATGTTGACAAATAATAAACTGCGTAAGATGTAACAGTTGTGTTGACATACTGGTATTGTGGTTAATATATTGAGTCATACATACTCATAGAGTAACGTTGTTGCTAACTTTGCAACAGATGTGTGCGTAAATTAGTATGTCTGTGATCACAGAAAGCGATGTATCTGTAGAATGTTGTTTGACCCTGTGACTGATGGATGGACGACGTGTTGTTATTGCTGATATGGTAAATTATGCGTGGAGCAGGTGACCTTGTGGACAATGTGTCTGTCATGTAAGCAGAGTTTTGCTGTTGTTGTTGCTGTTCCCATTGTTGATTTTGATGTTTTCGTTATTGATACTGCAATGTAGTAGCAGATTGGGGGTGTTGCTTGTCACTATAATTAGTATGTAGGAAGTTGTTTTGTTGACGCTGTAACCTACGTATGCAAAATGTGTTGTTGTGTGTGTGTGTGTGTTGTTGCTGCTGCTTTACATAGTAATGTATGTGTTGGAAGGGTAGTGATGCTGTCGGTACCAGAGATAATGTAGGACGGCGCGTCAACACAACCTGTTCTTCACCTTCATCTGGTTGACGGACATTATGTCCTACATCAATGCCACCTTCAACATCACCATCTACTACAGTATGGGCTCCCGCTACAGACAGACCTTCTGGCAGCTGATGGGCAGGAGACAGAAGACAGACTGCCGCCAGTAGTAGCAGATGGTTGCAAATACTGTTACTTCTATGAGTTTGTCCTCATTCGTGGCTGGCGGATACAAGTATAGCCGTGAGCATTGAATAGCAGCTCGGCATCCAATGTTGTGTGACAGGTGCCTTGTTGTAAGTGATGACCATGCAAATTGCATCTCTCCCCTCCTCCTTCATGATCTCGAAAAGCCAGTGTTAAAGTGAACTACATCATGCTCAATCATATATTCATAATTTCAGCCTGGTTATCATACAGTTTTGAAAGAAAATTAGGAAACAAAAAGATCTACCACCCAGGAACAAACACACAAGCAGCTATCAATGCATGCTGTTTCCTATCAATGCATGCTTTGGTATAAAACCAGCT
>JADBJO010006950.1:99429-104429 GCA_016801955.1 Conus betulinus
TTCAAACCTTCAAAACAACGAAGCGACACTTTGAAAATAACTGAAGATCACTTGCAGGAGATAGCTACAAAAGAACCTCATCTTGATGCTGTGGTCATCCACTGTGGGATTAACGACCTGAAGACAACAGAGCCAAATAAGCTGTGCAACACCTTCGTTAAATCACTTAAAGACGCATCAAGAAAGAATCCTAACACCAGATTCGTCGTCAGCAAAAATTCCCACTGTGAAAAACCTGAAGATGGAGGTAAATCGGCAGTTATTTAATGCCATCCTTACCTCCGAGCTGTTCGACGTGAACAACATCACGCTCGTCAATCATCACAACATAAGGCCTTACCATCTCAAGGACAACTGCCACCTGTCACAGAGGGGGACCAGTCTGCTGGCAGGGAACGTGGGGCGACACGTCAGGGATCTTCTGTGGGAAACGCCCAGGAAGCCAGCCCGGTATGCTCGACCCTTTCTACGTCCACCCACCCTACCCCGACCGCAGCTGGTTCAACCCATTTGACGTCCTAGGAGACTGGCCAGTATTCTAAGAATTGTCACATACGTTGCACTTGCGAATTCACTTACCTCTGTGCCCTTAGACTGCGTTGCGAGCAAATAACTGCTGTGATTTTTGTCGGCTAATTTTTGACTGTACATGCAATTTTTTTTCCCTTTAGATAATAAGACGTTATCATTATCATTATTATTATTTTATTCCTGTTAACTTATCAGATTGTGAAAGAGTTAGTTGATGTCTGCGGAAAGTAACTTCAGCGTATTCCAGTGGAACTGTCGCTCCATCAGTACGAACTTGGATCACCTCGTGCAACACCTGGCGCACCATGAATACAACTTTTAGCTCTTCAGTCTCTTAAACGTTAAAAGAGACAAATTACCTAAATTAAAGAACTATTATTTTTCCCCCTATACATCAGAAGGTAGATACCGATGGGAAAATCAGTACAGCTATATATATTCATGAAGGGGTAAAGTACATTTCATGCCCTAACCCTATTCCACCAAATATTCCCAATCTTAATTCTTGTGCCGTGACAGTTCAGTTGAACTCTTCACTCTTAACTGTCATATCTGTTTTACCTACCACAAGGTCCAAATGATTTTAACTCAGAGTGGATTCGAACACTTCAGACGGACCAAGGTAAAAAATTTCTCATTGCAGGAGATTTCAATACACATTCACCATTTTGGGAGAAAGGATTGTCAATCAATTACAAGTAATCGTTTCGTTGAAAATATTGTTGATTCTTCCTTCTATCTCCTTAATGATGGTCGAATAACTCGTATTCCTGATAATCCTAGTCATAGAGCGAGTGCCATCGATCTAACTTTAGTGTCCCCAGATTTGGCACCGGTCTGCAGCTGGAATACACTTGATGCCAACCTACATAGTGATCATTTACCTACTGTCACTTGTTTTGAAACTAAAAAATCTCAGTCAACAGATCCAACCGAAGACAAAGTACCCAAGTATAACTATAGACTTGCAAATTGGGATAAATTTTCAAGTTTGCTTTCCACATTCAAAGTTAATGACGCAAACAACAAAGATGTCAATAGCTTATACACTTTATTTACAAATGCAGTCCTAGATGCTGCAAATGAATCTATCCCGCAGTGCAAATCAGTAAGATCTCACACAAGCATTCAGGTAATATTTGGTGGAATCAAGCTTGTGAAGAAGCAAAGGAGGAAAAGATAACAAAAATGTATTTAGAAGTCTGTCCCAAATCTTTTAGAGAAAAAAGCAAAAAACAAAGCCAATATGGTTAATGCACAAGCAAAAAGGCATATTGGTCTATTTTTTGCATAAATGAAATATCAAATCACAAGGATATGCAAAAAGTCTGGGAAAAATTAAAAACTATGAAGAATGGAATTAACTTGCCACAGTGTCCTATCAAACTGGACAACCCAGATATACCTACAAATCTAGAAAAAAGCAGAAGAATTTGCTGAAATGTTTGCAAATTATAACAGAAATACTGGACTCTCAGAGAAAGGCAGGAGATACAGAGAAAAAAATCAAAAAAAAAAAGAACACACAGAGAAACAAATAATATAAATGAATCGTATATAAATGCTGATATAACATTGTACGAAGTAAAAGCATGTATTTCAAGTCTTAAGAAGAAAACACCCGTAGATTTAGACGGAATCTCAAATGAAATGCTGGGACACTTGCCAGATAATGTTATAGAATTTCTTTGTTTTCTTCTACAGAAATGCTGGTCTGATGGCAATACCCCTCTCGTCTGGAAGCACTCAACCATTATTGCAATACACAAACAAGGAAAGCCCAAAGCAGATAAAAACAGCTATCGTCCAATCGCCTTAACATCCCACACATGCAAACTAAATGGAAAAAATTGTTTTAGATAGACTAGTTCATTACTGCGAAAAATATAAAGTAATACCTGTCAACCAAGCTGGCTTTCGAAAGACAGATCTACAATTGAACATCTCGTTAAATTAACAACTCAGGTAAAGCAGCAGTTCGCAAGGCGAAAAAAATATACTAGCGACATTTTTTGATGTCCGAAAAGCATACGATCAAGTTTGGCACACTCGCCTTCTCTATAAAATTTAACACATAGGCATATCCGGTAACACGTACAATCACATTGCCAGCTTTCTATCTAATAGGTTTATACAGGTGAAGCTTGGAAATCCATATTCAAACCCCAGACAGCTAAGTATGGGTCTGCCTCAGGGATCGGTTATTTCTCCAATTTTGTTTAACATCCTTTTAGCTGATCTTCCGAAAGACTTGTCCAAAGATACCACTTTAGCTCAATTTGCTGATTTATTTGTTTGTGGATGAAGGTGTCAATGAAACGTAAAACTCCAGTCAGGGCTTTGAACTATACAAAGAAAGTGTATCAACGTGAACTTAATAAAAATCAACAACTTTATGATAGAAAATGGACTAACATTATCATTGCAAAAAACAAAATCATGCTGTTTAATTCACCCTATGAATTATGACCCTAATAATTTACTGAATTCACGATTAATGGTGCAGTCATAGAATATACACAATTGTCAAATTTCTTGGCGTCTACCTCACTTCAAAACTTTCGTGGAATTACCACATCGACTACATAACAAACAAAGCTAGAAATAGTCTTAACTTTTTGAAGGTAATAAGCAGACAGCACTGGGGGCAGGACACAAAGGCACTAATATCTCTCGCTACCTCTCTTGTACGTTCTCGGCTGACGTATGGCCAGGAGTTTTTTTTCAGCGCTCCAGCACACTTGTTAAAGAAACTGCAGAGCATAGATTCCAAAGCTTACAAACTTGCTCTGGGTGTACCAATACACGCGTCAATTTTAGGAACTTACACAGAAGCAGGTATTCTACCCCTCGATGAACAAAGAAAAGCCTCAGCTGCGAAATTTATCCTTAAAACTTCTGCCTATGAAACATTTTCACAAAAAGAAACAAATCTTAATTCAGAAACCGACTTTGCAAAAAGAGCTAGAAACAATACAGTCATTGAAGTCCATTAACACATTTGCGTCAGATATTATCTGTAATACAGAGCTGAATGGGAAAAATGTTGCATTAAACCTTCTTTTCTCCACTTCCAGAATGGGAACAAAATCAACCAATCTTTGACATTGATCACAAAGATTTATCTAAAAACCATTCCCCTAATCTATAAAACATTTAGTTGATTCCCACTTGGAAAGTAAATATACAGACCATCTAAAGATATATACACCGATGGATCAGTTCTTGATGATGGAAATACTGGTGCAGCTTTTGTAATACCCTCATTAAAAACGATACTACATTGGTAAACATTTTTCAAGGGCAGCAAAAATGCAGAAGGATCACAGCATCTTGACATTCGACTAGATCTGCATGAATTTAACCAGCGCATATAAAAAAAGTGTCTCAAAATCAGGTTGCCGAACTGCACAAAAAAAACAAATAGTCAGTATTACCAGCACTGTGTACAAGCAAAGAATGCAGCGAATCCGAAAATTTTTTTAAACAATTTATCTGTAATGCATTCCAGACATGTTACTAGTTTGATGTATAGGTTCCGATTAAATGCTTTTAGAACAAAGTATTCTAAAAAATATACATTGCATATGTGGCAAACAAATTACTAAAAACCACTTACTTCTTCACTGCCCAGGAGTTAGGCACTTTGATCCTCCTAAGATAAGTTAGCAGATCAGTTGTCAGCCAGTGCACCATTATCCACTGAAAATATTTTAAATAATCACTCATTACTTTGCGTGTTCTCTGAAATTTTTAATTCCGGTCCACTTGGTATCTATCTCTGATGTACTTTAAACTGACATTGTTGTGTTGTACGACATTAATATAAAAAAGAGTTACGATTATATGATATATGTGGTACCCCCCCCCCCCACCCCACACACACACACACCCTTCCTCTATTTCCTCTATTCCGTCCTCCTTCCACCCTGATGCCCCCCATCCCACCCGCAACTTTTTCTCCTCCCCCACCCCTCTCCCTGCATTATGCTCCAATTCTACTAAATTTGTTTCATTTCATATACTTTAAAAGCATACACTCAAGGCTAGATAAGCGACCAGAATAAGTAAATATCTACCTATCTTAGCACCCATCCCAACCTTCCCCTCTTGTCCCTAACAGAGTCCTCTCTCTCTCTGCACACACACACACACACACACACACACACACACACACACACACACACACACACACACACACACACACACACACACACACACATCATATATATTTTTCCCCGTCTAATAACACTTATAGTGAAGTCTCTGCCTCTCTCTCTCTCTCTCTCTCTCCTCTCTCTCTCTCTCTCTCTCTCTCTCTCTGTATCCTCACCCTTTTTTCTCCCTCCCGTGTTGTGTGTATGTGTGGGTGCGTGCGTTGTGCGCGTGCGTGCGTGCGTGCGCGCGCGCACGCGCGCTTGTATATATATGTGTGTGTGTGTGTGTGTGTGTGTGTGTGTGTGTGTGTT
>JADBJO010006950.1:106929-111929 GCA_016801955.1 Conus betulinus
GACATGCTCTCAAGGACCTGAAAACAGATGAGTCCATCGTGGTACTCCCAGCAGATAAAGGAAGAGCCACTGTGATTGTACTGAAAGAGATGTACAAAGAGAAGGCCAAAGAACTTTTGGATGACAGAAAATACGTACCAGCCCTTGAAGAAGGACCCCACTAGCAGGTACACAACAAAGATGATGCAAAGCCTAAGAAGAAATGAAGAAATCAGGAGACTTGACTCCAGAACAGTACAGAAAGTTGTACCCCTTTTACTGCCGACATCCCCAGATCTTATGGCCTCCCCAAGGTGCACACAAGAGAGGTCCCACTCCGCCCCATTGTGGCCTCCAGAGGCTCTATTACTTACGAGACTGCCAGGTTCCTAGCCGACATCCTAGCACCCCTGGTGGGGAGGACAGAACACCACATAAAGAACAGTGCCGACCTGGTCTCTAAACTCAAGAGTTTTATGCTGAGACCTGATGAACAGCTGGTGTCATTCGATGTGACGGCCCGCTTCACCAGTGTCCCTATCGAGGAGAGTGTGGACATAACTAAACAGAGACTGGAGACGGACACCAGCCTTGCGAAAGAGAACCTCACTCTCACCAGAGCAGATCTGTGAACTCTTGACGCGTTGCCTGACTACAACGTACTTCACGTACGTACGAGGGGGAGTTCTATCAACAAACACAAGACGCGGCCAAGGGATCACCGTGAGCCCAATTGTCACCAACCTCTTCATGGAAGACTTCGAGAAAAAAGCACTGGCCATCTTCCACTCCCACACCCGCTACTGGGGCAGATACATGGATGACACTATGGCCCTACCGAAGACAGAGATGGTAGATGAAACTCTCAAACCACCTGAACGAACTGCACCTGGCCATAAAATTCACCAGGGAAGTGGAGAGAACAGCAGTATCGCCATGCTGGACACCAAGATCACCAGAGACGGGAACTCCTTACCATTCCAAGTGTACAGGAAAACCAACCCATACTGACCAATACCTCCAGTTCGACAGCCACCAGCCCCTAGAACACAAGTTGGGAGTGATCCGAATCCTACGTCACCGAGCAAATACCATCTGCTCCACCCAGTCAACCTGAACCGTGCCACCTCCGGGAAGTACTGAGCATCTCAGGCTACCCCAAATGGGCCTGGGACCTACCAGGAAGCAAGACGACCGCTCCCCCACCCCTTCACCAAGAAAACGAGCCCCACCCTTGGACATGGCACCATCCCCTATGTCAAGGGTGTGACGGAAGCCTTCGCCTGCAAGATCAGGAAGAATGGCGTGGTGGTCCACTCTAAAACCTACAACACCATCAGAAGCAGACTAGTGGCCCCAAAGGACAAAGTGGACAGACTAGAATGATCAGGGGCAATCTACGAGATCCAGTGAGGAGATTGTGACCAGACATACGTCGGAGAAACAGAAAGGAAATTGAAACTCCGCATCAAAGATCACAAGAAGAATCATCACCAGTCAGAGAACACTTGAACATCGGCGGACATGAGTTCTTCTGGGACAATGTCAGCGTCCTGGACCAGGAACCTAAATAGTTCCAAAGAGGAGTCAAGGAGGCCATCTACATCGCGGCCATGTCTTCTTCCCTCAACCTATACCGGGGGCGACACAACCTACCAGCAGCCTACACTCCCTTGTTCGGTCGCGTGGCTCGAGTTCATCTTGAGATCACGGGCACCGAACTCAACTCACTCAGCGAGACATTCGGCGCTGACAAAGGCCTCTGGTCTTCTTCACATGGCCACCCCCCCCCCCCCCCCCCCCCCCCCCCCCCCCCCCCCCCCCCCCCCCCCCCCCCCCCCCCCATCTGGAATCTTTTAAGTTACTTTGGTCATCTAGGAAATATTCTCTACCGTCAACAAGCAGATGATCAAAAATCATCGTTGCTCTTTTACCTTCGGAGCTTGCTCTCTTCAGGTGAGGAGAAAGGCCACGTCTTATTTCACGTACACGAGTGGGAAAAAATCCTCTACTATAAAAACGTTGCTCCCTTTTAATGTCCTCTTTTCTTTCAGGATACGCGATTTGTTCTTGTAAAAGGAGCAACGAAAAATGATAGGAGTGTCTGATTTTTTTTTTTTATTTAACCTGTGAGCTCTATCAAACTCTCGGTGTCCCTCGTCAGTCCAAGTTTATCTGAAATGATGTCATGAATTTTACCTTCACTCTGCTCAGCAGATTCATTCTGACCTCGGGGAATACCGTTGAAGATCAGATTATTACGTTTAGATCTTCGCTCCAAATCGGTAGTTTTTAATTCCGATTGTTCCATTCTTGACATGAGGTCAGAGTTCTGTTTTTTACCAGATCCGAACTTTCTTTTCTTAAAGTCCCCACCTCTTCCCTCAGATCCTTTACACCACGTTGTAGAACAGCGATCTCTGGTCATTTAGATAACTGATGCCCCTCTTTATGTCCGTAGATTCATTGTTCATTTCTTTAAAATCACAGTTCATTGACCTCAAACATATCCATGATGTCGGCACTGGTGGATTGTTGGGGAGATAGGGATATCGTCCGTCCGCTGTCCGCCGCTGAAGCTTCAGTCCTGTCCACGCTGACCCTGCGTCCTGAAGTGCCGAGCCGGGCCTGCTTCAAACTGTCTGACCTGGGTCCTGGGTTCTGCTCCACGTCTCCACAGCGTAGAAGAAGTCCGCCCCAGAAAATCAACGTGAGGAGCAGGCCTAGGGCTACACCATCTGTCCTCGTTTGCGGTGTCAACACAGCGGTCCGCATGACCGTCTTCGTGATCGCTCGTTTTGACATGAAAGCCATGAAGATGTGGACTTAAGTGCCACAACTCGTTCTGAAAAAAGAAGCGGTGCTGCTGGCATAGTGCTTAATGGGGGTACTGGCAAGGCTAGAAGACTGCACAGTGCAAATATCCGCCAAATGCAAGAAGAATCTGCAGAGCGATGCGATGCCTGAGTACTCGAGGGAAACGCAGTTCACGGTCCCCTACAGAGAGAGAGAGAGAGAGAGAGAGAGAGAGAGAGAGAGAGAGAGAGAGAGAGAGAGAGAGAGAGAGAGAGAGAGAGAGAGAGAGATTGAACACAATGAACAACAATGAACGACATTTGATGAGAGGTCATTCAGCCCATTCCATCAGAGTATGAAAATGGGGTAAGACCATAAAAAATACTGAAATAAAAGTGAAAGGCAACAAGCATATCTTCAACTGAAATCAAAGATCAAACATCATACAAGAAGTGGTTTCTAGTGTTAAAGGCTTTTGACAAATACACATAAAGACTTTCACATATTCTGGCATCTGAAAGTAATAAGGTCATTCTGAATGCATATAGCTGACTGTTGTAGCTGGCTGGTTTAGTTTCTTTTGCTCCATAAAGAATGATATTCATTACACACAAGTATAAAGTGCAGTTCGGATTTTCAATACCCGGACAAAATGACCAGTCAGTATTTATTACTGCCTTTGGAATCAACATTTGTAAATTTTTTAGTCGTGAAACTCCAGTCTAATTCTTCTCAAGTACTTTTCTACGAGATGGATCTCTTATTCTAGACATATAATCTGGAACATCATAGAGTTGTTCAAACGAGGAGTAGAACTTAAATATCTCCTTTAAATTAATAGCAGAGTCTAGATCTTGTAATAACAATCAACAAGTCTTTGTTTAAAGGCATGCACAAAACATTTAACATATTCCACCCCTTGATTTTCCCACACGAATCCAAAACCATATTTACATAATGTCAAATATACATCACCTACCCAGTTAGTGTTGCCCTTATGAATACAGTCTACATAACTTTCCATGAGATTTTCTTGGGATACTGTTATTTCCTTATGTTTTAATTTAAAGCAATATGTTACACCTTATATGAAAGTCTGAAAATATATCGGGTATCTGCCACTTTCGCAAAATCTACTTGATGTGTGGACACTCACATTCAAAAGACGTTTGGTGAGCTCTTTCAATTATACTATGGTTTGCAGTTAAACTCCAAACTTCAGCATCATGTGTTCAAATTGGTTGGATCTGGATAGGAAAAGAATGAAGAAAGTTTTGGATTGTTTTCGCCTAGAGACCACGAACATTTCAAAATACTAAAAACACATTGTTTTTAGCTTTGAGCGCCCTGTCTTCCAAAGAATACGTAAAAGTTAAACCAAACAAAAAAAGCACACCTAAGTACTCATAGATACTCATTCACAATTTGTTATTGTTTATCATAGTAAAACCATTTTCTCGTGAACCAACATGCCCCTTCAAGAAATATTGTAATTCCACATCTTTCCTCACTCACGATCAGTCCAAGTCTATTGGCAGTGTTACTGAATATATCTACCTGGTTTTGAAGACCAGTTATGGTACGGGAAAGAAGAACAACATCTTCAGCAAAAAACATAATAAGAATATAAGCAATGTTTGGAGACAGGCTTTTCCCATGTGTTTTTCAGATAATGCAACGTCATTAGCGAGTTCTTTTAATAATAGCGAAAGTGCAAAGGGCTACAGTTGTCACCCTTGTTTCAAACCACGAGGACACATAATGGCTTCAGTAAAATCATTGTTTGCCCAAACTCTAGCTTGCACTACTTGGTGCATACTTTTGCCCTGTACATCATTTTCATTCAGTATTAAGCGCGAGTTATATATGTTTACCAAATGGAAGATTTTTTTTGAAAGTTGATGAATGCTTTATAGAGTTTTCTGCCAGAAAAAAGCTGTTTCTGTAGAAGTGATACTATAGTAAACATGAGGTCAACTGTGCAACATCTCTTCCTAAATCCTGCCTGTGATTAATTAAATGCATTATATTCTTCAACCCAGTCTGTAAGACGTTTGTTCAGGATAGAGGTGTATAATTAACCACTTATATTTAACAATGCCATACCTCAGTGACTGTTCAGAGGTTTAACAATACCTTTTTATGCAGATGATGTGTAACTGCTTCAGACCAGATGAGTGGACATGTTCCGAAATCAAATAGTTTATTGAAACTATTGGTCAAAA
>JADBJO010006950.1:119429-122718 GCA_016801955.1 Conus betulinus
CATTAAACAAGGTGAGCTGCTTGACATCTTGACATAATATTGATTTACTTATTATGTTCTCTCTCTCTCTCTCTCTCTCTCTCTCTCTCTCTCTCTCTCTCTCTCTCTCTCTCTCTCTCTCTCTCTCTCTCTGTGGGGGGGGGGGGGGAGGGGGGGGGAGGGGGGGGGGGGCCTCTCTCTCGTGTTAGGGTGTGTGTGTGTGTTTACAGTATGCGCGCACATGCGGGTGTGTGTGTGTGTGTGTGTGTGTGTGTGTGTGTGTGTGTGTGTGTGTGTGTGTGTGTGTTTACGTATGCGCGCACACACGCGGGTGTGTGTGTGTGTGTGTGTGTGTGTGTGTGTGTGTGTGTGTGTGTGTGTGTGGTGTGTGTGTGTGTGTGTGTGTGCGCGCGCACTTGCGTGCGTGCCTGCGTGCGTATGTGTGCGCGCGTACGTGTGTGCGTGTGTGTGACGGTGTGCGAGCGAGCGCAGGAACATGGGCAAGTGCACACACACACACACACACACACACACACACACACACACACACACACACACACAAGCGCCCCCCCCCCCCCCCCCTCCACACACAAAACACACATTTACCAAGAGAGAGAGACATTGATAGGCAGAGACGCGGACATAGAAAGAGAGAGAGAGAGAGAAAAAAAAAATAGAGAGAAATTGCGAGAGAGTGGGAGAAAGAGAGACACAGATGCAAAAACAGAGCTCTCTCTCTCTCTCTCTCTCTCTCTCTCTCTCTCTCTCTCTCTCTGAAACACACACACACACACACACACACCCACACACACACACACACACACACACACACATGCACACACACACACACACACACACACACGTGCGCGCGCACACACACGCGCGCGTGTGCTTGTACGCACTGCAGCGTCCATTTTTTTAAACCACGAATAGTGAACAGTCTACATATGAAAAACAGAGATGAATAACATAAACATAATACAGTGAGCAAATAAGTACAGGAATCATCAAACAAATAACAAATAATGTGTGTTTCCGATGGACGATAAACAATGAATGAGCACACAAACAGAGAGGCGAAGAGAGAGAGAGAGAGAGAGAGAGAGAGAGAGAGAGAGAGAGAGAGAGAGAGAGAGAGAGAGATGGGGAGAGAGAGAGAGAGAATGACATACAGACAGACAGACAGAAAGACACAAACAGGCAGATAGACAGACAGACAGATGAGAGAGATAAATAGAGAGATATAGATGGATAGATGAAAATACGTGGTCAAAACAAAAAACAAACAAACATACGAACTAACTAACCAATTAGCTTACTAACGAAATGTGTGAATAAGTAAATAAACTAACTAACTAAATAGATGAATAAATAAATACATAAATCCTGAATGGATAGATGAATAGATAAATGAACAAACACACAAACAAATAAATAGATAAATAAACAAGTAATGCAACAATAAATGAATAAAGGTACGGATAAATGTATTTTTAATGCAAATGTGACTTCAGTTTATGTCATCCCAACTGTGACCAATGACTGACAGCTTTACTCTTAACACAACAAAATGTGGACATCCTCTCTGACCTGCGCAAGACTGTAGGAAAGACACAGATGACAAAGAAGATGGAGTTGTAGACCAACATCATGGTCAGTGCCACTTCTCGTGCTGACACACTGCTTCTGGAGCTGGTGCCAGCCCTCCACGCTGCTGCCTGACGGAGTTTGATTAAAGTCACTGCTGTTGTCACCACCACCACTACGACCGACATTAGTGGAAAACCCAGACCGTATACAAAGGCATCAAGAAAATCAATGGCTTTCTGGTGATCTCGATAAAACTGACCTGAAAAGAAGAGCGTTTTTTTCCTTGTTGAAGCACTGAAAGCGCATTTCAGAAGAGGAGAATTTTTTTTTCACCAACGAGGTGTCATTGCTGCTTTGTACATAAATCTCATGAGCATCGTGTTACTTTGAGATCCCGTCTACATTTTCATTGAATCAGTACAATGGTCAGTATGATATCAAAACAAAGAACCAAACAAAAACCGCTATTCTATCTCAAGACTGCTTGGATTTTATAATCACAACATTTAAAGGTCTACTACCAAACTTAAAGGAAAAAAACATTAATCAAAATCGAATGGAATTCAATAGGAATAGACCTACAGCACATGAAAGATAATGTATTACAAATGGGTGAGGCGAACTGCAGGCGGAAATCTAAACAAATTTCAAGAAGTATTTATAAGGCTCTGCTGGAAACGTAGACAAACGAATTACAAGACAAACACGAGGCGTTTCGATCTCATAAGTCTTCTTCAGTAAGTTGCACAGTACTCAGATTACGAAACTGAACGAGCAATCACTTATCTTTTATTTACTTATTTATCAATTTTACTTTATTTGTTTAACTTTATTTTATTTCAATATTATCTTATCTAATTTTGTTACACATATTTTTTATCATTTTTTTCGTTTATTTTATTTAGTTAAGTTATTAAGTGTGTGTGTGCTGTGTGTGTGTGTGTGGTGGTGTGGTGTGTGTGTATGTGTGTGTGTGCGCCACTGCGGGTTGCGTGTGTGTGTGTGGTTTGTGTGTGTGTGTGTGTGGATGGGTGTGTTGTGTGTGTTGTGTGTGTGTGTGTGGGGTGGGTGTGGGTGTGTGTGGGATGTGTGTGGTGATGCGTGTGTGTGTGTGTGGGGTGTGGTGTGCGTGTGTGTGTGTGTGTGTGACAGACAGACAGACAGAGAGAGAGAGAGAGAGAGAGAGAGAGAGAGGGAGAGAGAGAGAGAGACGAGAGGAGAGAGAGAGAGAGAGAGAGCTGACTTGCTACAGGTGTCCACATGGTGGTAGTTGTGCCACTGGAGGTAACAGGGTCGTAAACACACATCCAATAGGTATCGTGAGGTAACGAGGAAGTACAGTCCTATCACAACCCACTTTGACCACTACGATGATTACGGGCTTGTTTGTGGAGGGAAGACATCACAGTCTGGGGAAAGGCAGAGGTTTTTTTAGTATACAGAAACATCTCTCACTCGCAAATGATGGCCGAGAGATCACTTTCTGATAACAACGTCAAACGCGTAACACCCAAGTATTGTTGTTGGTCATAAACCGTATTATTAATCCATACCTGAAAGAAAATTGTGAAAACATTTTCAATGAAAGAAAGGGTATTGGAGCTGCAGTTTCCTTCTTCATGATGTCAGTCATTGATTCAGCTTTTTAACCAGGATTATATTGGATTTTCAAACGGTTTGTTTTCCATATATGCGTGTTCCCACAACTCATTCAGCATTA
>JADBJO010006951.1:0-7500 GCA_016801955.1 Conus betulinus
TCCCGATCCCACTATGAACTTTCGCCGATATCATGCCTGAGGTACACTCTTCCGTTGGACCCGCACACCGGCTCTGAAACACGTTGGGCAGACGAAGGAGAGAGAGAGAGAGAGAGAGAGAGCGAGAGAGAGAGAGAGAATGACATGATTACACAAATTACAGTTGCAGAGAGAGAGTGGGGGTGTGGGGGAGGGGGGGGGGGGGGGGTGGGGGGGGGAAAAGGGAAGAAAAGGGCGAGTGAGAGGGGAGGGATGGTGATAACGAGGGTGCGATGGAGAGTGAGGAAGGAGGTTAGAAGATTGACGTCAGAGAGAGAGAGAGGAGAGACGAGAGAGCGAGAGAGCAGATCTTCATTCCACGATCTCCAGATGTAGAGACAAGCGCGATTTGTTTTTTCCTTTCAAAATGATTAGCCCCACCACTACGTGTCCACGATGTCTACCTATTACTTCGCCGAGATCATTGCCTGCCTGCTCCTCCCCCGCCCCCCCCCCCCCCCCTCTTTCCAAACTCCTTGCTAACGGCTACATTTCCTGTATCTCTTGGAAACATATTTAATGTTGGAAACTTTAAGATGAAAAAAAAAAGCAATGAACAGCGCTGTCCTGTTCTCTGGCAATCCAGCGAGATCACACACAAAAAAGGAGTGGGGACTGCTGTAGCGACAGTGGAGGAGAGACCTCCGACTCGTTGACAGAGGATGGAGTGACACCAGCAGACGGGCTGAGGACCGTGCACAGTGGAGCGCCTTGTCTGCCTCATGCGTCGCAAGACGCGGGAGCATCCTAGTTTAGGTTTAAGTTAATCTAAGACTGCTGTGGTGACGCACGAATTCCGTGCGTACAGGCGAGCTCAGCGGAAGTGCGCCTCGTGTGAGAAGTGTTCACTGACGGGTCAGGTCAACAAGCAGACGAACTCCGGTTGTACGACACATGGGCTCGAAGAGAGCGCGACCAGCTCTAACTTGTAGTTAGTTATTGAAGGAGCTACGGCGTGCTGACAGTGACACTTGTGACAGACCAGCATTAGGGCCTCCAGTTCTTGGGAAACAGGTTTGCCCTAGCACTGCGACAGAACAGCCGTAGACGGTTACGACGGCAAGGACGGTTCTAGACAGTACCACTCCTAGACTCGGGGACTTTGACACGGTAAGAGACTCAGACTCGACTTAGTAGTTGGTGCCATTGAAGGACTTGGAAAGAATCCTGATGAAACCCAGTTTTGGACTGACCCGTAAGGCAGAGACTGAGAGTGTGTGTGTGTGTGTGTGTGTGTGTGTGTGTGTGTGTGTGTGAATGTGCGAGTGCTGAAGTTTATAAACGAACTTCCCCCAAACTGCGGAACCAAACATCATCTGCAGTACGAAAGATTTCAGGTCAAGCCAGACGACTACAGATATTCCAGCTACTTCCCAAGGGCCGTCAGGAACTGGAATTAACTCCCTTCGGAAGTTGTCTTGTCCCCTACGCTTGACACCTTCACTAGGAGGGTGTCAAGCCTTGCCTATATCACCTACACGCCCGTCCCCCCCCCCTCCCCCCCCCCCTTCCCTGCCCCCCTTCCTCCCGCCCCTTACCCTCCCCACCCCCCAGCCTTGTTGCCGAGTTAGGCCAGTGGAGCCTGGTGTTGTGTTGGAGACCATTGTGGTGTCCGCACTTCATTAGGTGGAGGTCTGAACATGTCCTCAAGGCCTCTCACTCCCCCGAGCCCCCATGCCCCCCCCCCCCCCCCCCCCCCCCCCCCCCCCCCCCCCCCCCCCCCCCCCCCCCCCCAAATATCCTCTTCCCCCCTGATATCTGTACAATCCACTCCTTCAACAGCCCCACCCCCACCCCCCCATATCCCCCCCATACCCCACACCCCCCCCCCCCCCCCACCACACCCCACCACCCCCCCCCCCCTGTCCAACACACAACAACCCTCCTGCTGTTTGTTTTCTTTCTTTTTCCCCCTTTTTTTTTTATCCCCCAAACGCTGCGCACCCCAAGCATGACAGTAATGATCGTGTTACGATCGATGGTCATCAGAAGAAGAAGAAGAAGAAGAAGAAGAAAAAAAGAAGAAGATGAGGAGGAAGAAGAAGAAGAAGAAGAAAAAGAAGAAGAAGAAGAGGGTGTATGGAAAACACTTGACTGCGAAATCTTGCAGACTCACCGGGCAGCTGAAGGTCAGTGTCATCAGCGCAGGTGGGACAGCTGCAGGTGGCGGTGCCGTTTCTCACCGCACAGGTCTGGAACGGCTGGTCACAGGGACTGGGGTCACAAGACTCTGTAACAGAACGCGGCAAAACGCACGGGCGACTGTAGGAAAACCCTCTCCTCCCTGGGTCTTCTGGTCTGTTTCCAGCTCTCGCCACACCTCTAGCCTCCACCCCCACCCCCACCCTCCCTACCCCCCCCCACCCCCTTCTCATCTCACCCTTTTCTTTCAATTTCCGTTCTACTCTCCTTTATTCGTTTGTTTGTTTGCTCATGATGATAGTGGTAGAGGGGATGGCAATGATAAGGATCATTGTTAGTGTGGTTTTTTTTTTTTATTATGATTGCTGTTATTTATATTTCTCTCCCCCCCCCCCCCCCCCCCCATCTCCCTCCCAGCTCATTTCGCCACCTCTCTCTCTCTCTCTCCCTCCACTTCCCTCCCATCTTTGCTTTCCACTCTCTACACCTCCCCCCCCCCTCCCTCCTATCCCATTCCCTTTTCTTCATGCCTTCCTACAATTTCCCCTCCACCCCACCCTCCATCCCTCAGCGAACTTTTTCCAGTGAACTCTTTTTACAGTGAACTTTTTTGTGAACTCTTTCTTGCAGTGAACTGGTTTTTTGTGTGTGTGTGAACTCTTTTTCCAGTGAACTTTTTTTTGTGAGCCCTTTTTCCAGTGAACTCTTTTTTTTTCTAGTGAACTCCTTTTGGGTGAACTCTTTTTTCAGTGAACTTTTTTTGTGAACTCTTTTTCCAGTGAACTCTTTTCAGTTGCACAACCACAGGATTCTATGCTGTCTTGTTTTGTCAGTTCCCCAGTGCTGCTTGGAAAAGGTCGACATAAAAAAAAAACAACAACAACGAAAAAATGGCAGTTAATTCACGGGCGTTGCGTCGCTTCGACTTTTTCATCTTGCAGGTGACTGTAAACTATTGTCGTTGTCATTTTGATGCTCTCTCTCTCTCTGTCTGTCTCTCTCTCTCTGCTCTCTCTCTCTCTCTCTCTCTCTCTCTCTCTCTTATTTCTGTCTCTCTCTGTCTCTCTTTCTGTCTCTCTGCCTCTCTCTCTCTGTCTCTGTCTCTCTGGCTCTCTTTCCGTCTCTCTGCCTCTTTTTCTCTCTCTCTCTCTCTCTCTCTCTCTCTCTCTCTCTCTCTGTGCCTTTCTCTCTGTCTCTCTTTTTGTCTCTCTCTGTCTCTCTATCTCCCTATCTCTGTCTCTGTCTCTCTCTGAGATCGCATGACGTTGCAGAGCTGAAGTCCCGACGCACCACCTTTCAAAATCCTTGTCCATATTCCCCAAACGATCCACCGATTAATTCGTTCACACACAAATGAATCAGTGACAGGAACAGAAGCCAACTTACAAAAAACACAAATAGGCACACAGGTCACAAACACAGAACGCCGCTTACGACACAGAAAAGAACATTTAAGAACTGTCGACTGCTGGTCGTGGTTAGAAGAACTTACTCAGTCAGAGAACGCGGGTTTAAGAATACAGGTTATCTTTAGAGAAAGGAGCATTGCGTGTGGGGTCACAGACTCTTCTCAGGGTGACTGGAGACGCAAGATGACAGGTAGTGTAGACGACACACAGTTGTAACTAACAGTTCACACGTTCGATGGTAACAAGCTAAATTCACTTGTATTCAGTTAGAGGAGGTGGGGGGAGGGGGGGAGGGGATAGTGGGGGGGGGGGGGGGGGGGGGGGGAGTGGGATAGCGGTATCAAGGATGGTTCCACAGAGAAGTGGATGGGGAGGGGGAGCAGTTGATGGGGAAAGAAAAAAAAAGGGAGAGGGGGGGGGAGGGTTGGAAAAGTGAGGAGCAGAGGGAGAGTGAGAGGAGGGGTGGGGGTGGGGGTGGCTGGGAATAAAAGTGTCACTCTGATGTCAAGGCCAGGTGTGGGGTTCAAGGTGGCTAGGTGGACGATGACATGACTTTCCATGAATTCTGGGGGCCGGAACAGCTTAGTGGTAGAATGCCGGACTCGTAATCTTGGTGATTCTGAGGTTGCGGGTTCGAATCTCCGCTGCCGCCGTTTTCGGTACCGGCGGGATTTTTCTCGCGGAGTTAACATTGATTCTGACTCCATTTCCCATACAGTCTTTCGAATGAGACTATAAACCGTGGTTCCGTGTGTGAAGCACGCGAATCATCTTGCACACACGTAAAATCCCATCACCACTTTCGGAAAGGAGGAGAAGAAAGTCAGTTTTTGGCCGTTACACACAGCATGTATGGATGACACGTTACACACAGCGATGCACCCTGCGTGGAGAAACGGAGAAAAGAATGAAGGAAGTAAGGAAAATGTAGTGCTTCAGTCGAACGATATTGAACGATATACACTGGATGACACGTGGATTGTAAACGACTCAGAACTGAAGCCCAGATAGCTACTCTTCAGTATTCACCCAGGGTAGGCAGCCAATTTTAGTGTGAGCAGAGAGTGGATTGTTTAAAGCGCCAAAGAGCTTGGCCTCTAGCCGAGTGATAGGATTATGGCGTCCACAGTTATAAAAGGATTCCTAATAAGAAGGGATGATACAATTTTCCATAAGACCATATCCTGTGTTTCTTCTAGGCGTTCACCAGGGTCCTGTGTGTCTCACCCACAATACACTGTATTGCAGAGGCTGCAAGACAGTGCGTACGCTTCCTTTCAAGTTCAGCACGTGAAGCTCGATCTGAGGCAACAAGCGTTACTGACCTGACCTGAAAAAAAAAACACTTCAGCACCCGGGTTGGTGATGAGCTGAGCAGGTGTTGCTCCTGGGTTTCCTGCATGTGGAGCTGACTCAGTGGATGTTCAAATGCTAGTTCTACTAGGACGTAAGGCTGTCCACAACAACGTCCCGGAATGGAACAGTCAAGGAAGAAAGACAGGACAGTACCCTGCGCAGGGCCGAAGTAGTCGACCTCGATGTGTCTGTTCTCTCTGCAGCCTGTCAGCACCATGGCTTTGTAGTTGGTGTAGGACCGGCCATCCGTGCCGCACACCTGCTCACGCGCGCGCGCGCGCACGCGCACACACACAACACACACACACACACACACATATATATATATATATATTATATAGAGAGAGAGAGAGAGAGAGCCATAGACATATACATATATGTACACACACACACCACACACACACACACACACACATACACACACACACACGCATGCGCGCACGCACGCACGCACACATATACACAAGCATGCATATAGCACACGCATACACGCGCGCGTGTATATACACAGGCATGCATATAAGCACACACACACCACACACACACACCACACACACACACACACACCACACCTGAACAGAGAAACACACGTACACAGCACTCGGCCCCCCCCCCCCCCCCCCCCCCTTCCCTTTATACACGCAGACAGATTATCAAAATATCATCTTTACTCTTTATTTTTTTTCTAAATCAAACACACGTACTCACCTAACTGAAATGTCAACGACTCTCTCTCTCTCTCCTCTCTCTCTCTCTCTCTCTCTCTCTCTCTCTCTAATCTATATGTGAGCTGTACTCTTCTCTCTCTAATTGAAATGTCAGCTATTCTCTCTCTCTCTCTCTCCTCTCTCTCTCTCTCTCTCTCTATCTCTCTGTCTCTCAATTGAAGTGTCAGCTATACTCTCTCTCTCTCTCTCTCTGTCTCTGTCTCATTGAAATGTCATCTATACTCTTCTGTCTCTCTATCCTTCTCTCTCTCCTCTTGTCTTTCTGTCTCTGTCTGTCTCTCTCTGTCTCTCTCTCTGTCCTCTCTCTATCTCTCTCTCTCTCTCTCTTTCTCTCTCTCTATGCTGCAGACAGACAGACAGACAGACAGAGCACCACCACCCACAGGCCGGGGGTCACTACTCTCTCTCTCTCTCTTCTTTTCCAGTGCAGACGCAGCACTCACTGCCCGGGGCCCCGTACACCTCGTCCAGCTTGGCGTCACCTGCCACAGGGGGCAAACTCCGCTGACAATCTATAGGGTCATACAACTCGCAGCTGAAAAGTCGCAGAATGAAAGGTCACAAACCAACCAGCCAAACAAGAACCATTACAGGTGAAAACTCCAAGGTGATGATAACAAAGTGGAAAAGTCGCGGACGAGCAACTCGTGAGTGTAGAGCTGCTGGTGCACAGTTCTAGTTGAAAATCACAGGTGACACTTCGAAGCTGAAAGTTTTGATTTAACGAAAAAAAAAAAAAAAAAAAAAAAAAAAAAATAGCATCACAATTAAAAATGTTAAACCCTTTCACTGCTAACATTCGTTTTCAATACTGAATGCTGGGCTATGTTCTCCTTTAAGAAAAAAAAAAAAAATGACTCGTTTGTCTACACTTGAAAACGCAGACTTTTGCCTTGTGATTGCTATGGAGCCAGAACTCGAACTTTTGCCTACTGAACAAATCTTAAATAAATGTCAGCGAACCGCCCAGAGAAACGTGGACAAACGAGTCACAAGACAAACCACAACGCGTTTCGACCTCTTAGGTCTTCTTCAGGTGCAACAAACATGAAACAAATAACGAAAATGCACTTAGCTTTGATCGCTTCTGTGTTCAGCGCAAGAAAGAAGGCGTTGCTATAGAGCCAGAACTCGAACTTTTGCCTACTGATTGCTATAGAACCAGATGTCGAACTTCAGCCTACTGATTGCTATAAAGCCAGAAATCGAACTTTTTGTTACTGATTGCTATAGAGCCAAAAAACTTTTGCCTACTGATTGCCTGTGGCGTTACCCCCGATTTGGCAACGTTCAATGGCACAGGTGGCCCATGTGGCCCCCTCACACAACGAGGAGTCATGTAGGCCATGTATGCATCATTTCTGCCATCTTCTCCCGCAGCTGTGAAAAACCTTCACCTTTTTTTTTTTTTTTTTTTTTTTTTTTTTGATGATGAATCAAACTTCGAAACTTTTTAGGTTTCCGATTAGCAAGAGCCATGTAGGAACTCATTCTTTCCCGTTTGCGTGGCATGAAACGCCACATGGTTCTATCAGGGGCCAGCTAGTACTCTCCCCTCTACAGCGCTTGTTCACAGATACTTTTTTTTTTTTCCAATCGAGGAGCCGGTTTGGAGGTTTTGAATAAAAGAAGTGTAACTTTTGACTTGATGTATATATGCTTAGGGACGAGTCTGTCTCTGTGTCACTTTGAAAGCAAACGTTTGGATCCCACTGGTTTTGGTTTTGTTGTTAGGCAAAAAAGAGCAGGAGCTCTCTCTCTCTGTTTCATGTTTGTTTTGGGGGCCCCCCGGAACTCATTCTTTCCCGTTTGCGTGGCATGAACGA
>JADBJO010006951.1:25000-30000 GCA_016801955.1 Conus betulinus
ACGTTCCCTGAAATTAGTTTTGTTAAAATCGGTTACATTATCATACTCTGACTATACAGATCTGGATATTTTACCATTAAACTTGAAGCTTAAATTCAATAAAGCTTTTTTCATGTTTAAGATTCTTTCGGGTCGTGCTCCCCCTTCAATTACAGAGAAATTTAGATTTAATGAAAATCGCCATTTTCATAAAATTGTAGTAGTTCTCCGTCCAAGAATAGATATGTTTAAAACCAGTCTTCACTACTCTGGCGGCTTCTTATGGAACCGCATTTCACCCCCTCTTGATGTTCATGCCAGCATATATAGCTTTAAAAGGGCAATTCATACCCAACTAATGACTGAATTTTCCAATTCATGTTCTTAAAACTCTCTCTGTCTCTGTCTGTCTGTCTGTCTGTCTGTCTGTCTGTCTCTCTCTCTCTCTCTGTACTGGTCTCTCTCATCTATTGTCTCAAAGGTGCTGCTTGTCAAGTGTAAAATTTTGTCTTTGCCTACAGGATGGGGTGCCTGTTCAATGATTTTATTTCTTTTTTTTCCAGAAATGTGTTATAATTTTTGTTGTTGTGATAATGTTTATTGTATATATTTTTCTATCTTCCAATAACATTTTTTTTCATGAACTTTATATGATGATCCCTCCCTCCCACCCCCACTTTTTTCTCTTTCTCTCTCTCTCTCTCTCTCTCTCTCCCTCTCTCTCTCTCTCTCACTCTCTCTCTTCCCTCTCTCTTCCAGGCATTGATTGTCTCTGTTCTTTTGTGTTAACCATTTCCTCTTTCTATTTATAGCGTTTTTATGCATGTTTACTTCTATTCTAGATTAGTTTTGCTGATGTTGTTATTGCATTTTCTATATATTTCCCTTTATTGAGGGCCGGATGTAAAAAAGCCATTTTGTGCTTATTCGCTTTTTCCCTCATTAAAAAAGATTCGTTCGTTCGTTCGTTCGCTCTCTCTCTCTCTCTCTCTCTCTCTCTCTCTCTCTCTCTCTCTCTCTCTCTCTCTCTTCTCTCAACACCGTTCACCAACCTCCTTTGTCAACCTTATCGCTTTCAACATCCATCCATCGACCTACCTTGCCATACACCTGCAAACCTATCGACCTACCTTGCCATACACCTGCAAACCTATCGACCTACCTTGCCATACACCTGCAAACCCATCCGACCTACCTTGCCGTGCACCTACAAACCCATCGACCTACCTTGCCATACACCTGCAAACCATCGACCTACCTTGCCATACACCTGCAAACCCATCGACCTACCTTGCCATACACCTGCAAACCCATCGACCTACCTTGCCATACACCTGCAAGGTGACCTCTTTGATCCACGAATACTGGCCAGTGCCCACGTACTCGTGGTCCCAGTTCTGGTTGGAGAGGGTGAAGGGGGGTACCCCCCAGTTACCGCTCTTGTCGCCGCGCAGTCGTTGGTGGCCATGACATAGGAGCAGCGGCCCTGGAAGTGGTTCCACCTGCCGTCGAAACTCTTGCAGTGCGGGTCCCCGAAACAGCCACACTGAGCCACGGCTGTGAACAGTGGGGTTTTGTCAGAGAGTGAAGGTGAGGCTGGGAAGGGTATGGAGAGAGAGAGAGAGGGGGGGGGGGGGGGCGAGGCGAGGGAGGGAGGGAGAAAGAAAGAGACAGACAGACAGAGAGACAAGACAGACAAGACCGACAGACAGATAGACAGACAGACGGATAGAGACAGATAGACAGACAGAGACAGAGAGACAGAGAGACAGCAGGGAGAAACAGACAGAGAGAGAGGGTGGGGAGAGTGAGAGAGAGAGAGAGAGAGAGAGAGAGAAGGGGGGAGGAGAGAGTAGAGAGAGATAGAAGGGGTTTGAGGAGAGAGAGGGGAGAGAGAGAGAGAGAAGAATGGGAGGGAGGAAGAGAAAAGATAGTAGGGTGTGTGAGAGAGAGAGAGAGAGAGAGAGAGAGAGAGAGAGAGAGAGAGAGAGAGAGAGAGAGAGAGAGAGAGAGAGAGAGAGAGAGAGAAGACAGAGAGAGAAAGTCAGTGAGAGAGAGGCATAGAGAGAGACAGATGACAGAGAAAGAATGGGAAGGAGAGACAGAGAGGAGAGAAGCGGGGAGAGAGAGAGAGAGAGTAGAGAGACAGAGAGAAAGAGAGAGAGTGTGTTGTGAGAGACAGACAGACAGAGACAGCGAGACAGACAGACTGACAGACACAGACAGACAAAGAAAGAGACAGAGCAAGCAAAGAGACAGAGGGGCTTTTTTGATATTTTAATGCTTTTTAATGAAGCCCAGAAGCCCAGAAGGAAAAGGGAGGAAAAGCGGGGGGGGGGGGGGGGGGGGAGGAATACACACGTACGCTACCACAAGGCATCGTTCTCTACGGAGTTTAAAAAAATGTTCATGGGATAAACCAAACAGATCGTACAGGACTGAAATATCACTCGCCTCGTTCTTGTCAAAGAACAGAGTTTTATGATACAATGGTCAACGATGTCGAACATGAAGATACGGAGCTCCATTCAGGTTAGAGACTGCATGACAGGGCAGAAACCTTACGCCCGCTTTCATAATCTATCCCGATTGTCAACCAGGCCCGAGAGATACAGACACCTGCAGTGTTGGTCAAAGACGATGAGCAGCACTTTTAGAGACTAATTTGCCACGTGAATCGAGTTTGGACTTTACCCTTGAACACTGAGCTCACAGTACTCTGGTTAGGATCATGTCAATGCGAAACAATCTCCAATAATATATGCCTCTGTCGGGATTAGAACTTAGGACCTCTCGGCCCATAACTGGCGTCTCCATCCACCGCACCTTAGTGGCTGATGTGGTCGAAGTGTTTGGTAGCATTACTGAAATATCTCCTGAACTGTGTTTGGAAAGAAAAAAAAAAAAAGATACATAAAACGACTGTGTTCACGATTTTTCACTGGATTACAGATTCACAGAACTCAAATGCCCTTTCGACTAAACTACAGCAAAAAAGGTTCTAAAATATGTGTGTGTGTGTGTGTGTGTGTGTGTGTGTGTGTGTGTGTGTGTGTGTGTGTGTGTGTGTGTGTGTGTGTGTGTGTGTGTGTGTGTGTGTGTGGTGTGTGTGTGTGTGTGTGTGTGTGTGTGTGTGTGTGTGTGTGTGTGTGTGTGTGTGTGTGTGTGTGTGCGTGCGTGCGTGCACGCTCGCGTATTTGTGTGTGAGTGTGTGTGTGTGTGCGCGCGCGCGCGAGCGCGAGCCCTCTCTCTCTCTCTCTCTCTCTCCTTCTCTCTCTCTCTTTCTTTTACAGGTAATTAAGCTAAAAACAAATATGTTTCAGATACTCTTTCAACTATCTGATCTGACGAGTGATCCAGTGCTCCGAATACTTTATTCAGATTACCTAGACATACAATTCATTACTGTGTTTTGATTTGTTTAAAGGCAAAGTATAATGAAATGCAGTATAGGCTGTTTTCAAATTTACTAGAGTTTTTTCTCTCAGACTTAGATACATCATATGTCCTATTCATGTGAAAAAGGTCATTTCCGATAAATCAAAATTCGATTATTTGACAAAAAACAATGTTTAATTTGTAAGATGTCTACAGATCTGATCAAACAAACATACATGGTTGGTTTTTCTTACATGCCAACATTAGTGTATTCATACACAGAAAGACTGAATATTACATCCTTGAGATCCAAAGACTAGGATATAACATGTACATAATGCACGGGCGTTTGAAATGACAATAAATTGAATAGGATGATTGTAACCCACGCCTACCTTATCCTTTAATGTTTTTTTTAAGTGCGCCTGTCTGTCTGTCTGACTGTCATTCTGTTTGTGAGCGAGTGCGCGTGCGCGCGCGCCCGCGCGCGCGCGCGCGCACGTGTGTGTGTGTGTGTGTGTGTGTGTGTGTGTGTGTGTGTGTGTTGTGTGTGTGCGTGTGTGTATGCGTGCTTGTGTGTGCTGTGTGTGTGTGTGTGTGTGTGTGGGTGTGTGTGTGTGTGTGAGAGAGAGAGAGAGAGAGAGAGAGAGAGAGAGAGAGAGAGAGAGAGAGTGTGTGTGTGTGTGTGTGTGTGTGTGTGTGTGTGTGTGTGTGTGTGTGTGTGTGTGTGCGGTTGTTCTGGGGTGATTTCGAGTTCTACCGTTCGCTTTCGGTGTTTAGACACTCACTGTAAACACTTTCCGGGTTGTCCAGTTCCGCGGAAGCCATGGAGACAGCGACACTTATAACTGCCGTCGGTGTTGAAGCAGCGAGCGTTGACGTCACAGTCGTAGGTTCCTTCTGAACACTCGTCAATGTCTGTGGACATGCATTCCGCAAAGGCCACGTCATCAACCACAGCCGCCATACTACGTCATAGCAACAGGAGGCAGAAAATTTCTTTGATAAGTAGCGCTGTGTGTGTGTGTGTGTGTGTGTGCGTGTGTGTGTGTGTGTGTGTGTGTGTGTGTGTGGTATGTGTGTGTGTGTGTGTGTGTGTGTGTGTGTGTGTGTGTTCCACTCTGTTGATTCTGTGAATATCTCTCTCTCTCTCTCTCTCTCTCTCTCTCTCTCTCTCTCTCTCTCTCTCTCCTGTTTCGTTAATACCTCAGACAAGTCAGCAAAGTGTTCACCTGCATCCAGTTGTTTGCTTCCCTTAATTGTATAATCATCACGCAAAAACGGCTGACTGTGTTAAACGAAAAAAAAAAAAAAAAAAGTGAGAAAGAGGGACTATACTCCAAGAATCCGCTCATTATGTTTTTGTGCGGATCCTTGGCACAGATCGGGATCATTCAGCGGATCCCGGATCCGTTCAGCAAGGGAGATCTTCTATTGAGCGTGAACACTCTGTGCACGCAATAAAAACTGTCAACGAAGCATAGCCTCATCATCGAATAGTACAGCCTATTTTCTATACCCGATCCAAAGCAAAGAGTATAGGGGAGGCTACTTTTTCGGACTGTTCCTAATGTTACGTCCCTGACTGCGGTCAGACAGAGGATCCGAGATTCGTCCAATGTTAGCTGAGGTCTGCGTTGTCC
>JADBJO010006951.1:37500-50000 GCA_016801955.1 Conus betulinus
CAATGTTAACTCCGAGGGAAAAAATCTCCATGTACCGAAACGGCCTGGTGGAGATTCGAACCGACAACCCCAGGATTACCAAAATTACGAGTTCGGCGCTCTACCACTGAGCTATTTCGGCCCCATACACATATACAGAACACGTTACTCACGTCCGCTTCTGCACCGAGAGAGACTCGCTCCCACCGCAGAGGCCTTCCGTGCCGCACGTGCACATAGCGCCCACCCCGTCACTGGTGCTCCATAACGCTCGCTTCCTGCCGTTCATTCGGACCGCCCTCACCCCTGCCCTGAGGAACTGCAAACACACAGTGCGTCCCGATGTCAACGTGCAAACCCAGGGCCGAGGACAGGGCATGGCACAGCTGGGATATTGGCGAAACCCGGTGTACCACCTGCAGAAGCACTTATACGCATGGAAGAGCCACTCGCCTTCAAACGTGAGTTCTCTCCCTTGTGATTTCCTCCCTGTCAGGGATTTTTCTTTTCCTTTCTGCGTATGCAGGCTAATATTCCTGCGGACACTACCTGTATAGACAGGTAAGGATTAATCCCATCTACCCAACTATAGGAGCAAAATTTTTGTGGTGTATGACCTCTTTTTCATCCTGCCGTTAAGGCAGCCATACTCCAACTTCGGGGAAGGTGCATGCAAAGTGTAACGTGTCATCCATACCAACGGCCAGACTGGCTTCTCTTTCCGAAAGTTGGGTGATGGGAGTTCACGTGTGTGCAAGATGTTATGCGTGCGTTCACACACGGCACCTTTTTGTTTATAGTCTTCGGAGGACTGTATGGGAAAGGAATGGGATGCATGGGAAGCCAATGTTAACTCCGTGGGATTAACCCCCCAGTACCGAAGCGGCCCGGCGGAGATTCGAACTCGCAACCCCAGGATCACTAAGGTTACGAGTCCGGCGCTCTACCACTGAGCTATTCCGGCCGCCAGTCAGGGATCAAAAGTGTAGTTTGATGAGAAGACGCTGTGGTGTTCTAGAAAAGCCGTAGAATCACGCAAGACGGTGCATTTATTGTCGACACCAATCTAGTCTTTTATTTCACAGAGACAATTTGTTTCCACCACCGATAGGAGGTGGGCTGTGAATTCCTAGTTCACAGCCCCCTTCAGTGTCAGTCTCACTGATTTCTTCTTTACCTGAGAACAGCAGAAGCTCGTCTTTTCGTAAGGGCGCTAACCAATGTTTTAAGACAAACGTGGGCGGCTATATTAAGACTTTGGTGGAAAAAAAAAAAAAAACATCCAGCTTAAAAAGGGAACAAAAGAAACGAGAGACCTCATTACCCGCACACACAACAGCTGACAGAAGACCTACCCAAGAAAAGAAAATCAAGAACAGGAATGATAAACTGAAGCGCATCATCTGACATAAAAAGTGTGAAGACAAACAGAAAGAGAGAGAGAGAGAGACAGAAAGTGTGTGTGTGTGTGTGTGTGTCTGTGTCTGTGTCTGTGTCTGTCTGTCTATCTGTGGATGTGTATGTTTTAATGCTTGTATGAAAAATGTGCACGTTAAGTAAGATAGCAAAACGTGTCAGCTATTTTAAAGAGAAATTATAATTATTCCGCCGGGAAAAAAAAAAAAAAAAAAAAAGGGACGAACACGTTACAAGACAAAACAATACGTGGTTCGACCTCACTGGTCGAAAGATACTCAAATTCAGGACAATGACAACGAAAAGTGAGCAGTCACTGATCTTCTCACATTGGGCGCAAGATGGACGTTGAATGTTGTTTCTCTTGCTTGAAGAAGACCAAAGAGGTCGAAACGCGTCGTGGCTTGTCGTGTAATCCGTTTGTCCCTTTTGTCCGCGAAATGACTATAATTTCTCTTTGAATATTTGTTTGTCCCTTTTGTCCGGCGAAATGACTATGATTTCTCTTTGAACATTTGTTTGTCCCTTTTGTCCGGCGAAATGACTATAATTTCTCTTTGAATATTTGTTCCAGTGTCCGCCTTTATTCACCGCACTTTGGAACTATGTCAGCTCAGTTTTGCTGTAAACAGCAGAGAGAATCTGGATCTTGAAAGATCGGGGGGGGGGGGGGGGGGGGGGGAAGAAACAAACAAAAACTAAAACAAAAAGCGGACCTCGATACTCCTCCTCTGATCTCATGTCCAAACCAACCAGTCAATCCATCATTCTATCAAGCGGCCAAGCGATCAACCCATCGAGCAATCCATCAACACATCAACGACACCACCACTCACGGAGGCGGAGTAGCAATCCACTCGGACAGGCTGGTAGCAGTACGCAGACACCGACATCACCGCTCTGATCTCCGCTATGCTGGGTCCCCGATAGCGCACTTCCGGGTTCTCATCGCCGACCGGAACTGAACCTGAGGGTTCCGGTCTAATCAGGGTCACGGCTGCAGAAAGAGAGTGTGACATCAACTGTACGTTACCATTATTATCATTATTATTATTATTATCATTATTATTATTATTATTATCATCATCATCATGAAGACTTGTAGTGCCTATCCTCGGATAAATACAAAGCTCTAGGCGCTTTACAATACACACTCGCTTACACAACGGGCTGCCTGCCTGGATAGTGCCGACTGAAGATCTGTCAGCTGGCGCTTCATCAGTCGTTTTCCCCGTGTTATCCACTCAATGTCGTTCAATGTCGTTCGCTCAATTTTCTTACTTCCTTCATTCTTTCTATTTCTCACGCAGGGTGCATGCTTTGTCTAACGTGTCATCCATACCAACAGCCAAACTGACCTTCTCTTCCGAAAGTTGCTGATGGGATTTTACGTGTGTGCAAGATGTTACGCTCGCGTTCACACACAAAACCTCGGTTTACAGTCTCATTCGAAGGACTATTATGGGAAATGGAGTCGAACCAATGTTAACTCTGAGGGGGAAAATCCCCCTGTACCGAAACGGCCCGGCGAAGATTCGAACCCACAGCTGTTGGATCACCAAGATTACGAGTCCGGCTGAGCTATAAGCAGCATTACCATTACCATTACCATTACCGTTCATGTACCAGCCAGCAGACCAGAGGGCGGGACTGTTTATGGTTCAATGGGGCTGGGGGACGGGAGTTGGGGGTACATAATGGATATACAGTAATAAGAATATATTTCTTGACCCCTTGCCTTTTGTGGCTGACATGCGTCTTGTCAGTTTGGAAGATGACGTGGATTTTAACAGAAAGACAGGAGAACCGAAGACTGGTTGTTTACGCATTGTACTTTTGTACATCTTCATCTTTGTTATTCATCCAGACAGACGAACAGACAAGCAGACACAAACGCAACAACTGACGACTCTCTCTCGCTCGCTCGCTCGCTCGCTCACTCTCTCTCGCTCGCTCGCTCGCTTGCTCCCTCTGTGTGTGTGTGTGTGTGTGTGTGTGTGTGTGTGTGGTGTGTGTGTGGTGTTGTTCTTAAATTTAACGTCTTTTTCCTAAGAATGATGTTAGACGTATGAGGAGAAAGCGACTGTATGACAGCATGGGTGAAGAGGTGTGTGTGTGTGTGTGTGTGTGTGTGTGGTGTGTGTGTGTGTGCGCGCGCGCGCGCGCGCAGTGTGTGTGTGTGTGTGTGTGTGTGTGTGCGTATGATGTGTGTGTGACAGACAGTCAGACAGACTGATAGACAGACAGACAGACGGACGGAAAATCCAGAACTGACGATTCTTGGGATCGATGGAGTAGTCACAGTAGACGAGGAACGGGCGGACTTTGTCCGGGTCCGGGTTGATGAGAAATTCCCCCTGCACCCTGTAATCCCGACCGTATCTCGCCCTCCACTTGTAAGCTTGGGCACAGTCACGTGGTATGTCTGCACGCACGCCATTGGGTAGAATTTGATGTAACTCAGTTTAACATTTCGCCATGCGTACAGAAAGCCGTATGACCAAGACCAAAAATCTGGCCCTGATATAAAAATTACACTCGCACATATGTGTGCATACATTTACATGGGAAAGGTTTCAGATTTTGCGCATTTTGCACCCAAGCGGACGCGCATCCAGACGCATACATACATACACTCGTCTATTTACATGTATGCAATATATTCAGACAGACATATTATGTGAATTTGTCTTTTTTTCAAATTTTATTTTCACAACCATGCTTAACTCGCTAAACACACACACACACACACACACACACACACACACACACACACACACAGAGCCTCCACCACACACACACACACACCCCACCCCCACCCGAACCTAATTCCGCCTCTCCCAGTATCTCCTTTAAATCACAAAAATACCACAAGGCATAATAAAGTGATAACGATGAGGAACAAAGTCAATGTCAATGAAACGAATGGGAAAATAATCTCCGGTAACAACGTGAGAATGGATGTAGATATTCCATCCATCCTCGGTCAGTGAGGTCGAAACGCGTTGCTTTTGTCACGGTGTTTTCCCCGTTCGCTCGGAAGCCAAGTTACACAACTTCTACTATCTTCTTTCAGTTCCTCCCTTTGGGGGATGACAAGGTTTCTTTCGGTACAAATTCCTCCCCCCCCCCCCCTCCCCCCAACCCTCCTCTCCGTCCACTCCAAAGGTAAGTTCTGTAACTTCCATTTTTTTTTTCTGTCTTATGCTTTGGCTCGAGCCTTTTTTTTTTTTTCTTTTTTTTTTTTTTTTTTTTTTTTTTTTTTTTTTTTTGCTTTTGTCTGCCTTTACTGCTGCTAAGGCTGAATTGAACTGCGCCGTCAACGTCAAAGGACAAAGTAAAGAAATTACACAACGAATACAGGCCCTGCGTGGAACTGCGATTCACATGTAAACCTCCCCTTGTTCCTACTGTAAAGAAACGCACAAAGGGAGATGGGGTTCGGGAGAAAGTTGGACTAGGTTCATCCAAAAAAAGACAAACGAGTCAGGCCCAGTGAAGATTTTCTTCCTTTTAATTTGGTCTATATAAAGCGAAAACAATAGGGAAAAATAAATGGAAATACAAAGAAGAATAAAGGTAAAACACAAAGCAAAGGGAAAAATAAAGTAAAGGGAAAAATAAAGTAAAGGGGAAAATAAAGAAAAGGGGAAAATAAAGAAAAAGGGCTCTAGCAACCGTGGCATTTCTGGTGCCATCAGAACACCATCACCACACTTCATAGACTGAGGTGTAGTCCTCTCCGTTTGAGATTTGGGGCCTGACTGAACAACTCAGTAAATTCCAAGCACCACACGCTTCCCCTAGCGTCACCTAGGGACGCTATCTATCAGATCCCTACGCCTCATGAATATTTATAAGGGTCTTACACGTTTAACAGCAGCTGTTAACTGCAAACTTCATATCACCTACATGTCCCTCTAACCTAAGCATACAACATCTTCTCAAACATGGCGTGATCCTAGGTCTCACAAGTTTGAAATAAGTAAGTAGTAATCAGAACTATTTCCTTAAAATCTCCAGGATGACCAACAACCTAAACAGTAAGCCCATCCCACAACTACTGGTCTCCCTCTTACATAATGGGGCTGGCACCTCCATCAACTTCCCCGGTCTCTTCCCCAGTCTAGCCGAGAGTATCCCCTCTTTGGCATTTCCGGCCCGTCGCCGGTCAGCGCCCGCCCACAAGGGATTCATTCTTAGATCGCCACACAACTGGGCGAACTCATCTGGGGGTCATCAGACTGCCTGCCTCGGCTAATGTAAACATCAACCGTGGCACTCCACACTGGAAGCACACAAGAATCTCTGGTACACCATAGGTGGTGTACACACAGGATTTTGAAAGAAGTGATGTCCCCATCAGAATCTTGGGGGGGGGGGGGGGGGGGGGGGGGGGGGGGGGGGGGGGGGTGGGGGGGGGGGAGGGGGGGGGGGCAGATAAAAACCGCAATGACTAGAAATGTATATGTTTTTTTAATATTTTCCCACAATTTGCTGTACACACACGAATTTTACTTGAATCATTGTCACAGCTCCATGGATTGACCAAAATGCATCGTACAGTAGTTCCATGTAGTTATCGTTTTGCCTTGACTTGTAATCGTGAAATGCATTTGTCTGTAATTATGCCAGGCAGAAGAATTTGTTAGCCCAGAAAAGGCTGTTTGTGGTCGGATGGACTATAACTAAGAAAACTGTAAAATTTTCTTTCTTCACTCTCTGTTTGCGGGTCACTCTGCTTTTAAATGACTTTCATGAATGGGCCACACGCCACCATTACAATTTGGCACTAACTCGCTATGTAATCCATTTAAGCGGTTTGAAGTGTAGTAACATAAATTTCAGCCAAGCGTTGATAGCCAGTTGATAACAGATCAAACGAACAAACTGCCAACCAATTTGGAGGCGTGGCATAAATTTCAGCCAAACATTGATATTTTCATTGATAACAGATCAGTGAACTCCCCCCCCCCCTCCCTCACCCCCCCCCCCCCCCCCCCCCCCCCCCCCCCACCCCAATCAATTATCCACTTGTTTTCAAGGATATCTCTCCATGAAATCATTCACAATCTAGAAATACATGAGCTGCTACCCTTTACCTGACACATGTCACATGTCAGGCCTTCGCGCTCCCCCCCATACCCTTATCTTGCGCGTTTTCCCCAACCTAGTCCCATTCCTATTCATTTCAATCTGTCTGCTTGGAACCACCTGGCCTGTTACCTTGATGGGCATGGGAAAGAAGGGAAGGTAAATGAACATTCAGACACAATTTTAAAAAAATTCTCAAAACAGTCAAATTATCTAAAAATATATATATATATATATATATATATATATATTCGACTCCTTTACTGATGCTTTGGCGCGTTAATTTTTTGGCGTGCAGCCACGTGCTTTGCAGACCCAACATCACACGGGAGTCGTATTATAATCATAGAAGTCGTGGTAGCCGTGACAATGACCCCCCCCCCCCCCCCCCCCCCCCCCCCCCCCCCCCCCCCCCCAACCTACGGGAGTCGGACCGCAACGCACGTCGGACACGGTCAGGCTGCCGTGCCCGTGAGGCTCGTAGTTGCCGTTAAAACCAGTCACGGGCAGCGCGTCCTTCTCCGTCACCACCCCGTGGTCCACCACCATGCTGCCTTTGCTGTCACAGTTGCACGTGATCCCTGGCGACACGCACGTGCCCAGCACGCCGCACGCGCAGCCCGTGACGTCAGACTTGTCCGCCGTGCCGAAGCTGGTCAGCGATTGGCCGCTGAAGCCGATGAGGGCGGAGTTTGTCAGGGGCGCCGCGTTGCATTGGTACTTCACGCCCTGGGTGGAAAAGTGAAAACTACCGATACACTGTGACCGTTACACTGTGATTATCTGCCTACTACAGATACACTGTAATTATCTGCCTACAGATATGCATACGCTGTAACTATCTGCCTACAGATACACTGTTATTATCTAGATACACTGTAAATCATCTTAAGAGTGAATGACTACAGATATACTGTAGTTATCTAGATACACTGTAATCATTTTAAGAGTGAATGACTACAGATATGCTGTAGTTATCTAGATACACTGTAATTATCTTAAGAGTGGATGACTACAGAAACGCTGTAATTGTCTAGATACACTGTAGTTATCTTAAGAGTGAATGACTACAGATACACTGTAATTATCTGCAGCGTGAATGACTACAGGTACACTGTAATTATCTGCAGCGTGAATGACTACAGATACACTGTAATTATCTGCAGCGTGAATGACTACAGATACACTGTAATTATCTGCCTACAGGTACACTGTAATCATCTGCCAAACGGAAGCGACGCGTAGTTATGTTCCTGTAGTGTGAATGACTCTAGATATGCTATATTTGTCAAACTGAGCGACGTGTAGTTATGTTCCTGTAGTGTGAATGACTATAGATATGCTATATTTGTCAAACGGAAGCGACGTGTAGTTATGTTCCTGTAGATTGAATGACTATCTGCCAAACCAAAGCGACATGTAGCTATGTTCCTGTAGATTGAATGACTACAGATATGCTATATTTGCCAAACCATAGCGACGTGTAGTTGTGTTCCTGTTTGGAACGCGTGGTCTGTGTGGTGGCGAATTCGACATGTCTTTCTGCTCCCTTTCAGCTAATAAATCAGACGATGTTCAGAAATCTGCACGGGAGGTAACCTGTGCTCGCGTTCAGCGAGAGTGACCCCGCCCTTCTCATGGGACAGATGCCGCTGATGAACACGCCAAAAAACAAGTTTGCCCAAAGTCATCCGAACAGTTCAATCCAGAGAGAATATGGATGACACGTTACACATAGCATGCACCTTGCGTGCGAAATGGAAATAATGAAGGGAGTAAGGAAACTCAGTGAATGTCTGGAACGATGCGCCTGTAATGCGGACAGTCGATTTCCCGCTTGGAACCCTGGCGTGCATTTCAAATCAGATTTTTTCCTCTCTAGATCTAGTTGTTTGTCCCATAAACTACGAAAAGGCGAGTGTATTTTTGCGACGGAAAGACTGGAATTATCGTCCCCTGATTTTATTTTCCAAAATAGATCTGTTATATTGGCGTTATTTATAAAAAAAAAAAAAAAAAAAAAAAAAAAAAAAAAAAAAAACACGCAACCAGTGGTGGTGGTAGTGGTGGTAATGATAATGGTGGTATTTAATGGCTGCAGGAACACATTTTCCGAGATGCCTTTGTAATCATATATGCATGGTGAGTCTTCACTTTTGAGACTTTCTTGCCTGTGTACTTTCTTGTACCGTGTTAAGAACGCACGCATAACATCTTGTTCACATGTAAAATCCCATTACCAAATTTCGGAAGAGGAGGCCACTTTGGCCGTTAATATGGATGACACGTTACACATAGCATGCACCTTGCGTGCGAAATGGAAATAATGAAGGGAGTAAGGAAACTCAGTGAATGATATTGAATGATATGGACTGGATGACAAGGGGAAACGAAAGAATTAAGCGCCAGCTGGCAGCTGTTCAGTCGGTGCTACCAAGGTAGGCAACCCGTTGTGTAAACGAGTGTGGATTGTAAAGCGCTTAGAGCACTGCATACATATTCATTATTACAATGATAATAATAGTGATAATATGCTGCTACCTACTGGACAGTACAAGCATAATCATCGTCACCATCACCGTCACCAAGACCGTCATCATAGTTGTCACCACTGTCATCATCGTCATTATCATTATCATCAGCAGCAGCAGAACAACAGGTGATGCTCACTTGCAGCAAAATTAAGAATTCTCCTCATCGTCATCATCACCACCACCAATACCATTACTGTCGTCACTGTCATCATTACCATCGGCAGGAACACGCCATCACTCATCTTATTTAGCATCAAATGTCAGAGTTCTGAACATTATCCTCATCATCATTATCATCATCATCATCATCATCATCATCATCATTATCACCCATCAGCCTGACTACTATTGTCGTCGTCATCATCGTCATCATCATCATAGCATGATAGAGACTCTTTCAGCAGAATTCAAAGTCTGGACATTATTATCATCATCATTTGACCCAGCAGAACAGCATAATCATCATCATCATCACTATTATCATTATCATTATGATCATCGTGAGGAACTCTTCGTTCAGCAGAATTCAAAGTTCTGGATATCATCATCACCATCATTATCAGCAGCAGCAGCTGCAGCCTTATAATCACACACATCATCATCATCATCATCATCATCATCATTCTCCTCCTCCTCCTCCTCCTCATCATCATCATCATCATCACCATCATCGTCAGTCATTATAATCATCATCACACCACCACCAGGATCATCCTCATGACAGCACCTTGGCTGCTCACCTGCCAACAGAACTTGGAGCTGTGGACCAGGGAGCTGATCTGTTTCGGTGTGGCCGTGGGGTAGCTGTGTTTGAACCTGAAGTGCGCCCCATCCTCGCCCCCGTTGCCCGCCACCCCTCCTGTGGTCCACTTCTTGTCGGAGGGCACCTGAGGCGGTCAGAAAACACGCGCATGTTGGTGGGTGCAGTTCTGTTATTTAGCAGATCAGAAAAAGATGTGGAAGTGGGGTAACCATAACCTGCCTGGTCGATCAGCGAATAAATGCAACAAGATGGGCATAGCATTCTATCACAAGGTGTGTCCCTAAAACCATAGAACCAGGTAGTTAAAACCTATCATTGTGTCCCTAAAGCCATAGAACCAGGAGAGTTAAAACCTATCGCAGTGTCCCTAAAGCTATAGAACCAGGTAGTTAAAAACCTATCATTGCGTCCCTAAAGCTATAGAACCAGGCAGTTAAAACCTATCATTGCGTCCCTAAAGCTATAGAACCAGGTAGTTAAAACCTATCATTGTGTCCCTAAAGCTGTAGAACCAGCTAGTTAGGTAGTTAAAACCTATCATTGTGTCCCTAAAGCTGTAGAACCAGGCAGTTAAAACCTCTCATTGTGTCCCTAAAGCTATAGAACCAGGCAGTTAAAACCTCTCATTGTGTCCCTAAAGCCATGGAACCGAGCAGTTAAAACCTCTCATTGTGTCCCTAAAGCCGTAGAACCAGGTAGTTAAAACCTATCATCTAGGGAACCACAAAAGACACGTAGTAAGGTGAGCGTAACAGTCTGTCCCTTTGTGGACGATAAAAGACTTGGAGTAAGGACGTGTGATCCTTTCTATCGGCATTTCATCACTGTCTCCTAGTCACAGGTCACTGGGATGCTTAAGTAGATTTTTTCGGCGGTCAGGGACCTCTGTGTCTGGACAGTACACCATGGATGTGCCAGCCTTGGCACAGCTAGTGTTCACGCTGGACAGTGTGTGCGACCCTCGCGACCTGGTCACTAGATCACAACCACCAAAAACATCGAAAATGTCAAAAACTGCAAACAGAAAAAAGTGTAAAAAAAAAAAAAAAGCCGCCACGGCGAAGTGGCTAACGTCGCGGACTCCCGGCTGGGAGGTCGTGTGTTCGATTCCCATCAGAATCATATGGGATTTTTCTGCCCCGACCGGCTCCTACCCAGGGTTGAGTTTGCTACGGGCTCAGTTGGGAAGACTGGGACCACACAGTTGAGTTTCATCCCCTAATTGGATGCGTCTCTGAGAGTGTTGCTCAAATTTCCTGACCAACACTGCAGGTGTCTGTATCTCTCGAGCCTGGTTGATGCCGATATATATATTATGAAAGGAAGCGTAGAGTACAGCCCTGTCATGTAGTCTCAGACCGGAATGGAAATCCGTAGCATCATCTTCATTATCCTCATTCTCATTCTCATCGATCAGCATAAAAAAAAAAAGTGTTTAAAAGTGTCCGGAATCAAGACAGAAGAACGGTTCACAGAGGCAGAAAAACGGTAGACGACAGAGGAGAAAGACCCGAATATCATAAAGGCAGAATCAAATAGATGGAACACTTGTGGAGGCAGTGACCTATCTCAGGCCTTAGGCTGTTCCCGAAGACGTTGAGTTGACAGGATCAGTATATTGGCCTTTCACGGACTGAAGTTCCATGGTGCACATTGAAGGCATTCACCACTTCCTGTTGGTCTGACTGGCCCTGTCTGCCTCTTGTTCACGGGTTGGCTGTCTGTTCACCGCTCTTCGCCGCTGATGATAGTGTCAAATTGTCATGTTTGAAGCTCACACACACACACACACACACACACACACATGTAGGCGAAGGCTACGTGTAAGCAACCGGCAGAATTCGCTGTACAGTGGTCGATATGAAGCTGCTGACATAGAAAAGGGCACAGCTTATTGGGAGAGGGGCACAGCCTATTGAGCAGTTTCTCTCCCCTGGTAATGGTTAAAGACCTACGCAGGTGAACCGAACTTCGGCAAAGCCGAACAGAGGGAAAGCATGGCAAGATTGTTTATTCTCTCTGCTCTCCATCTGTTTGATCCTAATTTCAAAGTTCACAGACTGTGTGATGTTTACATGACCTATTCCCGTCGGGGCACTCAGCGAGGACTCGGGGCAAACACCAGGCGTACTGACGATGTCCCCTGAAAAGTCAGAACAGACTTGTCTGTTGGAGGGAATGGGACTTTGCAAATGTTGGCTTGGTCCGCTCTCTGCAGCGTAAGTCCAAAGTCGGAGAGCACCTGTTGTTGTTTGTTGTTGTTTTTAGTTGTTGTTGTTTTTTAGAAGAAAAAAAGACTACATGTATACACTGAACAACGTTATCCGTGTGCGCTCAGCTCGTCTGTTTTTTGGGGAAAATTGGTCTGTAACGATAGTTTTCAACGGGGGAGGTTCGAGAAGAAGACGGATGAAGGTGGGATAGCAGCAGGGGGGGGGAGAGTGCACGAAAGAGAAGCTGCTAAACACCCAATGATAGCAGAATGACGGTGGCTTTCACAAAGCCACCCGTGACTCTCACGCTTAATGGCCAAGACAGTCACGACCCTTTCTTTAAAGTGTCCATTGCCGAACTGGAGGCAAGCTTGTAAGCGACAAAGATACTGACAGAGAAAGTGAAACGCACAGAGGCAGACTCAGCAATGGCATAGCAGAGGATAGTACAGGCTGAACAAACAAGAGACAGACAGACAGACAGAGACGTGATTACAGAAC
>JADBJO010006951.1:60000-62500 GCA_016801955.1 Conus betulinus
CAACAAAAACAGCAACAACAACAATAATAATGATAATAATGATGACAATAATAACAATGATAATAATAACAATGATAATAATAATAGTAATAACAATACTAAAAAGAATAATGATGATGATAATGATGATGATAATAATAATAATAATGACAATGATGAGGATAATGATATCAACAACAACAATGATAAAAATGATAATGATGATGACGATCAGGATAATAATATTGATAATAATGTTAATAATATTTGACATGATAATGATAATTATAGTGATAGTATTATTATCAACAATAATGATAATGATGATGATGATGATGATAATATTAATATTAACAATAATGATAATGACAATAATAGTAATAATGATAGCTGTAGTAGTATTAATAATGATGATAATAACAATAATGATAATAAACTAAACTAGTGATGATAATGATAATATCAATTTATTAATAACAATGATGATGATGGTAATACTACTATTATTACTACTACTACTACTACTAATAAATATAATAATAATGATGATGATGATGATGATGATGATGATGATAAGATTAAGATGAAAATTATAGTCCCGTCAACATCAAAGGTAATCTGAGGACTGTCACCACGTTTCAATCTACCACGTTTACATATTAAAAAAGGATTAAAAGCAAAACCTTACCCAGCCCATTAAAAAAAGATTACAAGAAACTAACCCTAGGATTAAAAACTAACACATTGAAATCACTAACAGTAATCTGCAAAAATCAATACTGGGCAGAGAAAATCTAACAACACCAAAGTCACACACGATGAAATAAATTCACTTTTTTAGGAAGTTGAAAATATTGTCAGGGGGAACATCACGAAAAAGAATCTTCATATTATCTGCAGTGTAATGTTTCCTTCTTATGTCGTATAAATCCCAGCAGTCTAAAAGAATATGTTGGACAGATATCTGACTATCACAGGCAACACAGAAAGGCGGGTCTTCTCCCTTCAATAAAATCGAATGAGTAAAATAGGCATGACCCGTCCCCAATCTACACAAGATGATGAAGATAACATAATGATAATGTTAATATGAATAACAATGATGATGATGATGATGATGATGATGATGATGATGATGATGATGATAGTAACAATAACAATGATGATAACAAAGCAAGGGATGAGGAATATGCAGCAGAGAGACAGCGGAGGTGAGCAGCGAGACTGTTCAGAGAGGAATGCTTGATTAATTGATCGACCGATCGATCGATTCATTGATGAGCTAGGGGGCCAGGTTATTGATTGAATTCTATTTTGCTTTTAAATCACTCTTTGTGTCTCTCTTTTCGTCGACTTGTACTTTGTGCTGTGGTTGTTGGTACGCTGACATAAATGCTGCTTACGTGTTATGAGTGAATCTGCACTACACTTTGCGTTGTAGCCTGCATGTGTATACATAAATAAACATTAACATTGATATCACACACACACACACACACACACACACACACACACACATACATACATACACACACACACACGCACGCACGCATGACCACACACACGCACGCTCGCTCACACACACACACACACACACACACACACACACACACACACACACACACACACACGCGCGGCGCGCACACACACACACACACACACACACACACACACACACACACACACGCACGCCCCTCCCCCCCCCCCCTCACACACACACAGAGGAGGGTGAGGGGGGGAGGTGAGATAGTGAAATGTGTGTGCTGATGTTGCACTGGTCTGTTTAATAATTATCCTCCATACACAAAAAGGCGTGAGAGTTGCGTGTCAGTTCTCATTTTTGTAATGTAACCTGCGCATTTGTGTGTTGACTTGAATTGTGTGATACAGGCTACATGTTTGTGTTTTGACTCGCACTTTTGGGATTTAGCCTGCATGTATGTGTAAGTTGACTTGCTTTTTCGGATTTAGCTTATTATGTTTGTCAGTGTACTTGCACATTTGTGATGCAGACTACACGTTTCAGTGTTGGCTTGCACTTTGAATTATACCCAGCGTGTTTGTATTGAATGATGTAGTCTGCATGTTTCCGTGTTAATGTTGCACTCTTGATTGGCGTGAATGTTTTTTTGTGCGGTGACTTGTACCCGACATGTTCGTATTTTGATCTGCAATTTGATATGTATGTACTCGCTGGTCTGATGATTCGCTGTTATGTGGTGTAGCTTACATGTTATGTTTGTGTGGTGGCTTCACTTGTGTTACCGACATGTTTGTATGTGACCTACTTTGTGTAGTAGCTACTTCACCTTCACTCTTGTGACCATCGCGCTTCGCTACACAACACACTAACAACCAACACACACACACACCACTACAACACAACCTCCAACACCAACCAACCACCCACAAACACCGGTCGCGGCACCAACAGCACAACAACCAACAAACACACACACCCAACACACTACTAACCACAACACAACACGCACCAAACCTAACCACCAGTATACATCGGCAT
>JADBJO010006951.1:70000-72500 GCA_016801955.1 Conus betulinus
CTGGAGAGTATCAGGTGTATAAATAATAAATTCTCTGTTCGAGAGTGTGAGTGAGAGATTGCCTGTCAGAGAGTATCAGGTGTATGAGGGATAGATTGTCTGTTGGAGATTATCAGGTGTATGAGGATTGATTGTCTGTTGGAGATTATCAGGTGTATGAGGGATTGATTGTCTGTTGGAGAGTATTTGGTGTATGAGGGATAGATTGTCTGTTGAAGAGTATCAGGTGTATGAGGAATAGATTGTCTGTTGAAGAGTATCAGGTGTATGAGGGATAGATTGTCTGTTGGAGAGTATCAGGTGTATGAGTCTGTTGGAGAGTATCAGGTGTATGAGGGATAGATTGTTGGAGAGAGTATCAGGTGTATGAGGGATATATTGTCTGTTGAAGAGTATCAGGTGTATGAGTCTGTTGGAGAGTATCAGGTGTATGAGGGATAGATTGTTGGAGAGTATCAGGTGTATGAGGGATATATTGTCTGTTGAAGAGTATCAGGTGTATGAGGGATAGATTGTCTGTTGGAGAGTATCAGGTGTATGAGTCTGTTGGAGAGTATCAGGTGTATGAGGGATAGATTGTTGGAGAGTATCAGGTGTATGAGGGATAGATTGTTGGAGAGTATCAGGTGTATGAGTCTGTTGGAGAGTATCAGGTGTATGAGTGATAGATTGTTGGAGAGTATCAGGTGTATGAGGGATAGATTGTTGGAGAGTATCAGGTGTATGAGTCTGTTGGAGAGTATCAGGTGTATAGAGGGATAGATTGTTGGAGAGTATCAGGTGTATGAGGGATAGATTGTCTGTTGGAGATTATCAGGTGTATGAGGGATAGATTGTCTGTTGGAGAGTATCAGGTGTATGAGGGATAGATTGTCTGTTGGAGATTATCAGGTGTATGAGGGATAGATTGTCTGTTGATGAGTATCAGGTGTATGAGGGATAGATTGTCTGTTGATGAGTATCAGGTGTACGAGGGATAGATTGTCTGTTGATGAGTATCAGGTGTATGAGGGATAGATTGTCTGTTGATGAGAGTATCAGGGGTATGAGTCTGTTGGAGAGTATCAGGTGTACGAGGGATAGATTGTCTGTGGAGATTATCAGGTGTATGAGGGATAGATTGTCTGTTGAAGAGTATCAGGTGTACGAGGGATAGATTCTGGAGAGTGTCAGGTGTATGAGGGATAGATTGTCTGTTGGAGGTTATCAGGTGTATGAGGGATAGACTGTCTATTGAAGAGTATCAGGTGTACGAGGGATAGATTGCTGGAGAGTGTCAGGTGTATGAGGGATAGATTGTCTGTCGGAGAGTATCAGATGTATGAGGGATAGATTGTCTGTTGGAGGTTATCAGGTGTATGAGGGATAGACTGTCTGTTGGAGAGTCTCAGGTGTATGAGGGATAGATTGTCTGTTGATGAGTATCAGGTGTATGAGGGATAGATTGTCTGTTGATGAGTATCAGGTGTATGAGGGATAGATGGTCTGTTGATGAGTATCAGGTGTATGAGTCTGTTGGAGAGTATCAGGTGTACGAGGGATAGATTGTCTGTTGGAGATTATCAGGTGTATGAGGGATAGATTGTCTGTTGAAGAGTATCAGGTGTACGAGGGATAGATTGCTGGAGAGTGTCAGGTGTATGAGGGATAGATTGTCTGTTGGAGGTTATCAGGTGTATGAGGGATAGACTGTCTGTTGGAGAGTCTCAGTGTATGAGGGATAGATTGTCTGTTGGAGAGTATCAGATGTATGAGGGATAGATTGTCTGTTGGAGGTTATCAGGTGTATGAGGGATAGACTGTCTGTTGGAGAGTCTCAGGTGTATGAAGGATAGATTGTCTGTTGGAGATTATCAGGTGTATGAGGGATTGATTGTCTGTTGGAGAGTATTTGGTGTATGAGGGATAGATTGTCTGTTGAAGAGTATCAGGTGTATGAGGAATAGATTGTCTGTTGGAGATTATCAGGTGTATGAGGGGATCATTGTCTGTTGAAGAGTATCAGGTGTATGAGTCTGTTGGAGAGTATCAGGTGTATGTGGGATAGAATGTTGGAGAGTATCAGGTGTATGAGGGATATATTGTCTGTTGAAGAGTATCAGGTGTATGAGTCTGTTGGAGAGTATCAGGTGTATGAGGGATAGATTGTTGGAGAGTATCAGGTGTATGAGGGATATATTGTCTGTTGAGAGTATCAGGTGTATGAGGGATAGATTGTCTGTTGGAAAGTATCAGGTGTATGAGTCTGTTGGAGAGTATCAGGTGTATGAGGGATAGATTGTTGGAGAGTATCAGGTGTATGAGGGATAGATTGTTGGAGAGTATCAGGTGTATGAGTCTGTTGGAGAGTATCAGGTGTATGAGTGATAGATTGTTGGAGAGTATCAGGTGTATGAGGGATAGATTGTTGGAGAGTATCAGGTGTATGAGTCTGTTGGAGAGTATCAGGTGTATAGAGGGATAGATTGTTGGAGAGTATCAGGTGTATGAGGGATAGATT
>JADBJO010006951.1:77500-82500 GCA_016801955.1 Conus betulinus
CTTCCGCCTGAGGACTGGACACAATCGCCTGCTCCACCACATGCACACAAAATTTGGCATTGGACAGAGTAGAGAGTGCCCTTGTGGTGAGGGACCAATGACAACCGACCACATCCTTCAAGACTGTACAACGCATGCTGCATCCAGAAGGAAGTACTGGCCAACACCGACAGCAGTGGAAGCCAAGCTGTACGGCCCCCCTTGTGGAACTGCGGTGGACGGCAGCCTTCATCGAGGACACCGGGCTGCTCATCTAACGGGAGGCGAACGAGGAAGAAGAAAGAAGAAGAAACGAAGAAAACGAGCAGAATTTTCGGTTTTCTTTTCGGTTTTCATCCAACAGTTATTTTGCGCCGAATATGAGAAGATGCGTTGTTGATCATTATTCGTTTCCATTGTCCTAAATGTCATTTGTTTTTGCCTGAATAAGACCTAAGAGGTCGAGCTAGATGCATTGTGTTTTGTCCTGTGATCTGTTTCGACTGGCGGAACTAAACCATGACTTTTTAAAATTTGCTTCATTTTCCGCCCTCAGTCGCCTCGTTGTGAAACAACAAATCACAACAAAACACTGCACGGCAAACACTCAGCACTGTACCACACAACACAACACAGCACACCAAAGCAGAACGCGACTGTTGTGGTACTAATCTGGAACCTCTCTTTCTTTCTTTCTGCGTACACAGGCTGATACTCCTGCGGACACTGCCTGTATAGACAGGCAGTGTGTAAGACCGTTTTTTTTCCTCCCGCCATTAAGGCAGCCATACTCCATCCTCGTGGAAGGTGCATACTATATGTAGCGTGTCATCCATACCAACGGCCAAACTGGCCTTCTCTTCCGGAAGTTGGTGATGGGATTTGACGTGTGTGCAAGATGGTGGTGTGCGTGCGTTCACACACGGAACCTGGGTTTATAGTCTCATTCGAAGGACTGTATGGGGAATGGAGTCAGAACGAATGTTAACTCCGAGAGAAAATCCCCCTGTACCGAAATTCGAATCCGCAACCCCAGGATCACGAGTCTGGCGCTCTACCAACGGAGCTATTCCGACCCTGACACTGACTGAACAGGACGAAATCAAAGTAATAGCCACTCCCTGACGACCTTGACCTATGAACTCCATTGGATTTGCTCATTTCCTCCTTGCACATAGGAAAAAAAACGCTCAGTAACATGACTGCGAATTGAAGTCATGCCATGAAACTCCACGCAATGAACCTCACAACGCGGGATGACAATAACAGGGACTTCTTGTTGTTGTTGTGTTTTGTTGTTATTGTTGTTTGTTGTCGGAGCGTGCGCGAGCACGCGCGCTTGACTGACGTTTGAAATGCAAAACACACACACACACACACACACACACACACGAAAGAAAACAAAAAAGATTGTTCGTTTTCTTCGTCCCATTCAAACAAACAAACAAAAATACATATCATAATATTATGTCCAATCGGGTGCGAAACATCTTGGGTTTAATATTCGCTAAACAACTATGCATTTCTTTCGTTATTTTGTTAGCTTTTTACACAGCTACGAATTCTTTTTCCTTTCTTTCTTTTATTTTTTTCTTTCTTCCTTTCTTTCTATCTATCTTTCGTTCTTTGCCGCAACTAACAGAATGAATGTGTGAGTATACCAAACCTTAGCATTTTAATAAACCCAGACGCTGCGTATCAAACACTCAGATACTAAAGTTCACATGAGAATGTCCATCGGTGATACAACATACAGATTTGCATGGTGAATAAGAGTTGAAGAGTTGATAAAGCGACGATAAAGGGTAGAAAAATCTGAGGAAATATTCCAGTGAAGAGAGACATGTGAAGCACTTAAAGGGGAGAGAGAGAGAGAGAGAGAGAGAGAGAGAGAGAGAGAGAGACAGACAGACAGACAGACAGAGAGAGAGAGAGAGATAGAGAGAGAGAGAAGGGGGAGAGAGAAAGGGGGGAAAGAGAAAGAAAAAGGGGGGGGGGGGGGGGGGGGAAGGGGAAGAAAAGGAAAAAAAAAAAAAAAAAGAAAGAAAAGGGGAAACAAGACAAAGAAAAAAATGGGGGGGGGGGCGGGGGGTGGAAAAAGAGAGAAAAAAAGAAAAAGGAGAAAAAAAGAAAAGGGGAAATAAAGAGAAAGAAAAAAGGAGGGGGGGGGGGAGAAAAAGGGAAAAAAAGGGGGGGGGGGGGGGAGAGAGAAAAAAAACGAAAAAGGGGGAAAAAGAGAAAGAAAAAAAAGGAGGGGGGGGATGGAGAGAGAGAGAGAGAGAGAGAGAGAGAGAGAGAGAGAGAGAAAGTAAAAAAAAGGGGGGAAAAAGACAAAGGGGGGAAAAGAGAGAACAAGGAAGAACAAAAAGAAAGAAAAAAAAAAAGGGGGGGGGGGGGGGGGGGGGGGGGGGGGGAAGAAAAAGGGGGGGGAAAAAAGAGAAAGAAAAGGGGTGAGAAAGAAAAAGGGGAAAATAAGAGAAAGAAATAGGAAAAAAAAAAAGAAAGAAAACATGGAAAAAAGGAATAGAACATGGGGAAAAAGAAAAGAGAAAGGGGGGGGGGGAGAGAGAAAGAAAAAGGGAAAAATAAGAGAAAGAAAAAAGGGAAAAATAAAGAAAGGGGGGGAAAAAAGAGAAAGAAAAAGGGGAAAATAAGAGAAAGAAAAAGGGGAAAATAAGAGAAAGAAAAGGAAAAAGTAAGAGAAAAAGAGGGAAGAAGAAAAAAAAAAAAGACAGAGAAAGAGACAAAAAGAGAAAGAAAAAGGGGAGCAAAAAAAAAAAAAAAAAACAGAGAAAGAAAGGAAGGTACTCCGTAACCTTCATGCCACTGAGGCACGTTTTTTAAAAAATGCAATCAGGTGCTGATTACTCTTATTTAAAAAAAACAACAACACAACAACAACAGCAACAACAACAACAACAACAACAACAACAACTTGAAACCGGTTGAACATCGAATTACTGTCTTCTTCCAGCTAGTACCGGATGGGTCCGTTAAAGCCATAAACACACGACACGGCACAGCACAGCACAGCAAAGCATGACGCAACATCTCACGCTGTCCGCTTCACAGAGCGATCTGCAATACCCACACAATATGCGGGCTGTCACAGGGACAGACTCCCTCCGGCACGCGTTTTGCAGCTGTTCGCTTAAAGGTTTCCCGCCGTTGTAGGTCAGATTACCTGCAACACAATCAGTCAGTCAGTCAGTCAGTTGTTTATTCGCCCATTCATTCCTTTGTTCGTTCGTTGATTCACTTCTTCTCTGATTCACCACAGAAGACATGTACAACTATCACGTTGCCTGATGTGTATCGCCCGTCCTTTATGCAGTAAGTGATAGCAAACAAGAAAACTACAAGATGCAAAGTATATAAACGTACTCCCAGTTTATCTTCCTGAAAAAAAAAAACAAACGTCACAATCAAACATGCGTCGTAATGTATTTGACGTCACAATCAAACATGCGTCATAAATGTATTTGTTGTACATGTCAAGCGATCTTCCATAAAGAAGAAATACCGTTTGGGGGCCGCTGTAGCCGTTACTAACGGCTATTTTTGGTAAAATAAAACATCGGGCATTATCCGTGACCCATAATGAACATAACTAAATTTTCAGAAAGAGCGGCCCAGACGGTTTTGTCCGGAGCGAGTGGAACACATTTTGACCATGGACAGACACACAGACAGACACACAGACAGCGTTTCTTCGTTCCCATAGTAAACTACTCCCTCTGCTATAAAAACTGGCGGAACAAAAAGATGAGGTAAGTCGGAGGACTTGGGTAAGGAGGGAGGGAAGGAGGTGGGAGAGGGAGGGGGGAAGCAGAAAGGGGGAAAGGGGTGCGGATGAAGGAATCGGGGTGGGGGGTGGGGGTGTTAGGAAATCAGGAGAGAGAATGGTGTGTATGTGTGCATGGTCGCACGCTGTGTGTGTGTGTGTGTGCGTGCGTGTGTGTGTGTGTGTGTGTGCGTGTGTGTGCGTGTGTGTGTGTGTGTGTGTGTGTGTGTGTGTGTGTGTGTGGAAGTAGTGGGTGTGGTGTGGATGTATTTTTGGGGGTATTTTTGGTGTGTGTGTGTGTGTGTGTGTGTGTGTGTGTGTGTGGTGTGTGTGTGTGTGTGATCGTCAATTTACAATTTGTTTGCTACGACCAAATAAACAAAACTCAAGGGGCAAAACTCTTCGACTTTGGTCAAGCTCCGCGTGCGCCCGGGGTCCTTTTCTAGTATAACTGATGTCTTCATGTTAGCTGTCTCCTCTGAGTTGTTCTCTCAATGATATCAACCACACACCGGTCATCACGGCTCCGCCATACACAGCCACTCCCAAATCCGCCCTGTCGCAGACCTAACACCTGTAGCCCACAAGGAGCAATCAACATCAAGTCCTCCTGAGGCCACACTCCGAAGGAGACACTGCACTGTTGCGGAGTTTTTCGTGATTTTTTTTCTTTCCTTTCTTTCTGCGTACGCAGGCTGATACTCCTGCGGACACTCTCTGTATAGACAGGCAAGGATTAGTCCCATCTACCCAACAAAGGGGCTGGAGTTTTGTGTGTATGACTGTTTTTTTTTGTTTGGTTTTTTTTAATCCCGCCATTAAGGCAGCCATATTCCAACTTCCGGGACACTGCACTGATGCTGAGTTTTCTGTGGTGTGATTTGCGCCTGTTTTGATTCTACATGTGCAGGACACAAAGTAGTAAGACTCAAAAAGGCTCAAAAATGTTCTTCTGGGAAAGGCTGAGGCCCCTTACTGAAGGGGGATGCTCACACAACTAAGCAGGAGAAAACCCAGTGACGTGTACAAATCAAACAATGAATAAACAAAGAAGATTCTTCATTCTATACAATGGGAGTCAACATTCTAGTAAGTCATAATTTTCTGCCTATTAAGCGCCAGATAATATATATATTGTTAAAGTTTTCATTACAGTCTCATGCCTTGTCGACATGAGCAAAGTTAACCTGAAACTGCGTGGAATCTTGTAGTGTTTCGGTTGTATACATGCAATTCT
>JADBJO010006951.1:87500-102500 GCA_016801955.1 Conus betulinus
AGTAAAATTATTGTCATCGTACCCAAAGTTTAATTATTGTCATCACATCCAAAACAAATCATTGTCAATACAATCAAAATTATATCATTGTCATCGCATCCAAAAGTCAAACCAGTCTCATTTCATCGGGAGTCAGTCATGGTCATCAAATCCAGTCAGATTATTGTCATGGCATTCAAAGTCTTCAATGACGTCTAAAACCTTATGATTCTCTTTTTTATATATAGACGTTAAAAACCCAAAGCACTGCCGCTCAAAAAGGTAGTCGTTGACGTAAGTCTTCCATAGAATACCAGTTTATCTGACACAGGCGATTACCACTTGGAAGATCCCGACAAAGGCTGGTTTACACATCAAAGGCTGTTTTACACATCAAAGGCTATTTTTACACATGTCTCAGCCGTTGTCAGCACTGATGTGACTGAGGATGCCTGGGTTGTTACACGAGACAAATTCTCGCTCAGACTGTGGGTACAATTGGGCCTCCATTGAATCCTGTCTGGATCCTCAGGCATAGGTTAGAGAATAAAACAAGAAGTAAGCAACCATTGATATAAAAAGAAACCTTTGAGCCTGTCTCAAAGATTTCTTTTTACATTCATTTTTCCTACTTGGTTTATAACCTATTCCTTGGTTGACAAAATTAATATGTCTTTTCTAGATGATCACAAACAGACATGAACTTGCTCAGAACAACACTTTCCACATGGTGGTCTTCCAGTCAAAGATAGACACTTGAAACAAATAGTGTCTTTGCCAAAGAGTCCTTGCCTTTTTGGTGTCTGCCTTTTTTCTCCTGAGGTTTGTTTCTGTTTCCATGTCATCTTTTACGTTCTCTTCGACTTCTCTCCTTCCTACTTGCTAAACAGTCCCGCTGTACACCATGATTCAGGCCAGACCGAAACCAATTAAAAAAAAAAAAAACATAACCCATCCTAAATTCGACACACCATAACAGAGTCCGACCCAGCACAGGCTAACTGTAACTCAACCCCATTCTAAACTCGATCTTTCATAACTGAACCTAATCTGAACACGACTCATTCTAACTTAAAACCAGTCTTAACTCAACCTATCTCACACTCAACTCGCCGAAAATTCGACTCACCGTGACTCAGACCCAGCTCCGACTCCGACTCGACTCTCCATTAACTAAGTTTAATTCAAAGTTCACCATAGCTAAGCCCAATCTACGCCGACTTGTCATACTTCAGCCCAACATAATCTCGATTCACCATGACTCAATCTAGTCCAAACCCCCACTCACAATAGCATGACCCAACCCCTACTCGAATCGCCATAACTCAGTTTAAAAAAAAAAATCAACACCGCACAACTCAACCCCAAGAAACTGATTAGCTGACCCAAAACAAACTGGTTGATTACTATTCAACACGACCCAAACTCTCCTCTCTATAACTCAACTTAATCCAACCATCAGCTCAACCCATCCTGAACCCTACTCACCATGACCGAACGGAAACTCGACTCATCACAACTCGACCCAACACAAACTTAGACACACACACACGCAGCTCAACTCAACGCACACTCGGTTCACCAAAAAAGTCATCAGGCAAACGAACTCGACTCACCGGAGCTCAAAACCCTTTCCTCCCCTCCCCTACCCCGAGTTCGCTGCGAGTGTGGCACTGCAGCGGACGCCAAGGGAGAGGTGGCAGATCTCCTTTGAAGGACACTGACGTGAGAGGTCAGTGTCAGGCGGCGCAGCGATCCTTCCAGCCATATGGGTGACGGCAGGTCTAGTCTGTGTCGCCGGGGGACGGCTCCTGGAGATGTGGGGCGATCGGCGATGGAGCGCTGCCTGCCTGACTATGATTACCGTGGCCTGGGATACCGTGTTCTGAGCCAGGCAGATATTGGGGCACTCCCTTTGGGTTGGGCCAAAAAATTGCCCTCTCAGCCGTAGTCTGCGTGTACCCGACGAATATTAGGTACTCGTAAAAGTGCCCGCAGCGACTTTCGTCCTGCTCCTTCTTTGAGGCGGCCTCACGCGGCACAGGACCATTGCCACCCGAGCTCGAAGAAGGCCGCCTGGTGGCCCTGAAGACAGCACTTTTGGTTGGGGAAAAGAAGTCAATACACCTACACCCTCGCCCATCTTCGGCCGACCAACGGCTGAATTTGAACTAAAAATTCAAAAGGAACCAGAGCTCTGAGAAAGACATACGACGAACTCGCTCACTACTGCCCAGCGACAACAGTTGCCACAAAAGATGCAGACCTGTGTCTGCAAGTGTACCTTGTCCTTAAGGGCCGCAAGCGAATAGGTCGATAAACTCATCCACCAGCCAACCAACTCCCCCTGCCCCCCCCCCCCCCTCCTCCCCCCCCCCACCTGCCCCCCCCCCCCTCCCCCTTGACGCCAACTGACCAAACTGTTTGTGGCTACACTGCAGAGGCCCCAGGAGGAAGGCGTTGCGGGTGGAGGTGGTGGTCAGCCTCATGATGGGCAGTTCAGACCTGTCCAGGATCAAACCCAGGTCGCTGCGGTTCCCGCCGTCATGCAGGTGGCAGTTGCACAACACTCGGTCGTCGTCGTCGCAGGAGTTGGTGATGCCGCAGGCGCAGCTGTTCTGTTGACGTGAAGAGAGAGAGAGAGAGAGAGAGAGAGAGAGAGAGAGAGAGAGAGAGAGAGAGAGAGAGAGAGAGAGAGAGATAGAGAGAGAGAGAGAGAGAGAGAGAGAGATAAGTGGGGGATAGAGTAACAGGGAGAGAGGGGAGAGAGAGGGAGGGAGGGAGAGAGAGAGAGAGAGGAAGGAAGAGAGATACAGAGAGAGACAGAGACGAAGAGAGAGAGAGAGAGAGATGGAGAGACAGAGAGAGAGAGACAGACAGACAGAGAGACAAAGAGAGACAGAGACAGATAACCTGACAGACAGTCAGATAAACAGACAAGCAAAGAGAGATGGACAGCCAGCCAGCCAGCCACCATCTAGACAGACAGACAGACAAACAGACAGACAGACAGTCATTTGGTCGAAGGCCCCATTTGAAGGGTCAGGAACTTAAAAGAAAGGAAAAGTAGTAACTCTCATATAAACAATACGGACAACCGACAACATACTTAGTAACGTCACATGAAGAAATTTATCTAAAATCATAAAAGTGGAACATCAGCGCATGATGATTATTAATGAAAAAAAAAAAAAAAGCGTAAGAGAGACAGAGAGAAACAGAGAAGTGACAGTGAACAGACACAGATCTCACGGAGGTATTGTTGTTTCCACCAGGAAAATACGTCATTAGCCCACTGCGTGACGTCACTTGTACTCCTGCTTCCGTCATCGTGTCACCCTGTATGACACAAGGACGAAACATGACGTCATGCAGACCACAGAGAACTCTCTTCTTTGATGTTTTCGAAGGCAAACTGTTGTGAAGACTTCTACAGTAATGAATTTTCAGAGGAAGTGAGTGCCAGGGACAATCAGCAACATCGATCGTAATATTACAATAAATTAAACTATACCAGAACTGTTGAAAATTAACATACGCAGAAATATGTTTCGGTGTACACATCTTACACATAAATGTCATCATTGTAGTCGTGTCTGTGCAGAGGATTTTTTTTTTTTTTTTTTTGCCATCATCACAGCAAAACGGGCTACACACAGGGGTCTACTCTTCGGTACGCATGATCTTCGGTAGTCTGCAAGGTCACACTTAGAATTTCTTACACTGGAGTCTTTGGAAAGTCTACATCTGACCTTGCTGAATACTTACAGATCACGGTCAGAGTAGTATGCCTTCATTTCATTCAACAACGAACAAGCAGGGTGAACTCTTGCCCCTTGATGAAACAACCACGTGCCCACAGTTCCAAACGAATGCTGCTTAAGGCGTCAAATCAGCCAGCTGAAATACCAGCACAGAGCACACAGATCCAACAAGACGACGTCCCCTCTGAAACGGACGTTCCAAGCCTACCCACACTCTCTTCTGTTTATTTCTGTTTGACTTTACTCAAGATTAAAATGGCTGTGCTAGTCTTCAATGAAATGTTGATTTATGATTGTTCATTTTATCCAGTCGTTGTTGGTGTGTGCATGTGGCATTTGCAGGGCATGTGGGCATGCTTTTAAAATCATTTTGTTTTTTTTTTTTTTTTTGGGGGGGGGGGTGGGGTGGGATGCGGTGGGGTGTTGCCTTCTTGTTTGTTCCCTGTCTTCTGTGTTGGCATTTCTGCTAGGCGATTTGGTGTTGCAAGCAACATTCGTTTGGATTTATCAGCGTGTGGGTATCCAATAATGGGAGCAAGAGTTACCCTGACAATCGTTGTTTACTGTTTACTGTGCCCTGCCCTATTTGGGGATTCGCCTTTATTAATTAGTCTGACCTTACTGAGGACTGACATTCAACAGAATGACCCTTCACCAATCAATCGAACAGCTGCACTATCAAAGACTACACCATCATCACGCCAGCACTCGCCCAGCATGCTACAGAAGCTACAGACGTAGGCAACACAGGCAGTCAGGGAGCTGGAACAGTTCAGTGGTTGAGCGCTTGACTCGTAATCTTGGTGTTCCTAGGATTGCGGGTTCGAATCTTCTCTGGGCCCTTTTGTTACAGGGGAATTTTTCCCTCAGAGTTAACATTGGCTCCGACTCCCATTTCCCATACAGTCGTTCGAATGAGACTATAAACCCAGGTTCCGTGTGTGAATGCACGCATAACACCTTGCACACACGTAAAATCCCATCACCAACTTTCGAAAAGAGAAGGCCAGTTTGGCCGTTGGTATGGATGACACGTTACACATAGCAAGCACCCTGCGTGAGCAATGGAAAGAATGAAGAGAGTAAGGAAACTGAACGATATTGACCGGATGACACGGGAAACGACTGAATGAAGCGCCAGCTGGCAGCTCTTCAGTCGGCACTACCCAGGTAGGCAGCCCCTTGTGTAAACGAGAGTGGATTGTAAAGCGCCTAGAGCTTGGTCTCTAGCCGTGGGTAGGCTCTAAGTAATCATCATCATCATCATCATCATCATCATCACAATAATGATAATAATATGTGTCACCTGGCAGAAGTACTGGACACGCTGGGAGCAGAAGACGGAGCCGTCAATCACAGCCGTTGTGTCTGGCCCAGGCAAGGTGTACCTCAGCCCTTGCCCCTCTCCAGGAGTCTTCTTGATCTCCGCTCTGAAATTCCGCATTATAAACACTTATATCTATCTCAAATTTACAGTTGAAAATTCCAGGAGTCTTCTTGATCTCCGCTCTGAAATTCCGCATTATAAACACTTATATCTATCTCAAATTTACAGTTGAAAATTCCAGGAGTCTTCTTGATCTCCACTCTGAAATTCCGCATTATGAACAGTTATATCTATCTTAAATTTACAGTTGAAAATTCCAGGAGTCTTCTTGATCTCCACTCTGAAATTCCGCATTATGAACGTTATATCTATGTCAAATTTCCACTTGAAAATTCCAGGTGTTTTTCTTGATCTCCACTCTGAAATTCCACATTATGAACAGTTATATCTATCTCAAATTTACAGTTGAAAATTCCAGGAGTCTTCCTGATCTCCACTCTGAAATTCCGCATTTAAAAAGTTATATCTATCTCAAATTTACAGTTGAAAATTCCAGGAGTTTTTTTCTTGAACTCCACTCTGAAATTCCGCATTATAAACAGTTATATCTATCTCAAATTTACAGTTGAAAATTCCAGTTTTCTTGAACTCCACTCTGAAATTCCGCATTATAAACAGTTATATCTATCTCAAATTTTACAGTTGAAAAATTCCAGAAGTCTTCTTGATCTCCACACTGAAATTCCGCATTATGACCAGTGCAGTTACATCCATCTCAAATTTACAGTTGAAAAATTCAAGCAAGGTGTACCCCAGCCCCCAGCCGTCTCCTGCTGAAGTCTTAGTTATTTCCACTTTGAAATTCGCGCTATGAACAATCACATCAATCTTAAATTTTCAGTTGAAAAACAAAATGAAGCATGGAGAACCCCAGCTATTGTTATTCTCCTGGGGTGTTCGTTGTTCAACTCTGAAATTCGTATTATGAACAATTGTATTACTCTTCAATTTTTCGGTTGAAAAACTGATTGTGTATGACACAAGTCTACAGATATTGTGATTTTCAGTCTGTCATTCAATTTTGTTATTTTGTTGTGGACAGTTAGTGAGTTTGATTTAAATGAAGACATGGCCTAACGGATGATTTGCACTGAGAGTAGTGACCAGTAACCAGTTCAACATTTTTTTTTCTTAATCTGTGGTGATGTCAAGATGGTTTTTTTTTCTGTTTCTTTGTTTGTTGTCAGAAGCTCATTTCGGTTATACACTGAATATGTTACGGCTCGTAGCACAGGAACAGATGAACTGGTTCTTTTCGGGTTTTGATTTTTTACAATAAAATCTACTTTTTTTCTGTGTTTTCGAATTGTTGTCTACAAAGTTTAGAAATGGAAATTGAACCGGCCCATGTCAAACATAGTTGTAAGACTTGAAAAAAATACAAAGAAATGTCAATCTTAATGCGAAGTATTGAAAACAAATATTTTGTCAATGATGGCTCTATCAAGAACCTTTGTTTCCCACTGTTTGAATTCTTTCTTTCACTTTTTCTGAATAATCTATTTTGTATTATCATATTCTCATCATTATAGTTGTTGTTTTCGCTGTTGTTGTTTTGTTGTTGTTACAACTCAGTCTATGTTTGTGTTCAACTGACAAAAGATCCACTTTATACAACATACGACCATCACTGAAATTACGTGCGATATGTATTAATCATTTTAGGGTCCAATATTTCTCTGCCAGTATCAAAAAATAGATGAACTTTGTACAGACAATAACGCACAACACAGTGCAGCACAACACAGTACAATATAACACAGTACAGCACAACACAGTACAATACAACACAGTGCAGCACAACACAGTACATACAATACAACACAGTACAGCACAGCACAACACAGTACACATACAACACAGTGCAGCAGCACAACACAGTACATACAATACAACACGGTGCAGCACAACGCAGTACAATACAACACAGTGCAGCACAACACAGTACATACAATACAACACAGTGCAGCACAACACAATACAACACAGTGCAGCACAACACAGTACATACAACGCAACACAGTGCAGCACAACACAGTACAATACAACACAGTGCAGCACAACACAGTACATACAATACAACACACGGTGCAGCACAACACAGTACAATACAACACAGTGCAGCACAACACAGTACATACAATGCAACACAGTGCAGCACAACACAGTACAATACAACACAAGTGCAGCACAACACAGTACAATACAATACAACACAGTGCAGCACAACACAGTGCAACACAACACATTGCAGCACAACACAGTACATACATCATCATCAGTGTGTGTGTGTGTGGTGTGTGTGTGTGTGTGTGTGTGTGTGTGTGTGTGTGTGTGTGTGTGTGTGTGTGTGCGTGCGTGTGTGTGCGTGTGTGTGCGTGTGTGTGTGTGTGTGTGCGTGGGTGGGTGTCAATATGTGTCTTGTTTGTAGTGCATGGTACTTACCGCAATATTTATCTTCTTCTTGTCTTCATTTTCGTTTTATTCATCTTTTTCTGTAGTTGTAAGCACTAAGGGTTTGTGTAAGATCAAGCGCCATAAATGACATTCATTATTTATTATAACATTAAAACATTTATTTAGGGGGGGGGGGGGGTTTACCAGGGTGGGGGGGGGGGGGGGGGGGGGGGGGGGGGGTGGGGGGGGGGGGGGGGGGGGTGTGGGGGGGTGGGGGCGTACACATTGCCAGGGGGGTGTGTACATACAGGGGGGGGTGGGTGTGTGTGGGTGTGTGGTGTGTGTGGGTGTAGGTGGTGTGTGTTTGTGTGTGTGTGTGTGTGTGTGTGGTGCTGTGGGTGTGTAGGTTCAATATGCGTTGCCTTGTGTGTGCGTGGTACTTCCAGTGTGTTGGGTGTGTGTGTGCGTGGGTGGGTTTTATGTCATATGTTTTCTGGTGGTGGTAGTTATTATTACCGTCATTTAACTGTAGGGGGGGGAGGGGGGGGGGGTTGTGGGGGGGGGGGGTATAATATATTTAAGGGGGGGGGGGGGGGGAAGGGGGGGGGGGGGGGGTGGGGGGGGGGGGGGGGGGGGGGGGGGGGGGGGGAGGGGCAAACTGTTTCATAACTTAAGTTCGGTAGAGAAAACGTTTCCCAGAAGGGCTTGACAGACAAAATGCACATCACAGTTCAATACATCAGTGGCCATCTCAACTCGTCCCACCAACGCTACCCCTGGGATACTTACTGGTGGGGGAATATTTCGATGATGCCCACGTGGGGGAAGGCTTCCTGGTTGCAGTACACACCAGCACAGGACGATTGGGGCCGGGGCCATCGATGTCAATGAACAACGGGTTGTGTTTTTCTTCAGGCCCCACTTGAATTTAGCTTCATGGCAATTCTTAGGGATGTCTGCACATTTATCAAAATTCATTGGTTGATTTGAAGAGGGGATCGGTTATTAGTCAGGGATCTGTAGATGAAATGTGAAAAATTACCCACAAATATACGAATATGAGTAACAACAACAACAACAACAACAACAAAAATGCAGAGAAGCGTGTGCAAATGTGTAGCACGTGTACGTTGGTTCACACACACACACACACACACACACACACACACACACACACACACACACACAATCACACACTCACACATACATACACACACACACACACACACACACACACACACACACACACACGCACGTACACACACACACACACACACGCACGCACGCGTGCTGTTTCACATGCACGCACGTGTGCACGCACACACACACACACACACACACACCAGCGCGCGCGCACACATACACACACACATACACACACACGCGCGCGCGCGCACGTACACACGCAAGCACGCACGCGTGCTGTTCACATGCACATACGCGCGCACGCGCGCGCGCGCGCGCGCGCACGCACACACACACACACACACACACACCACACACACGCACGCACGCACGCACGCACACACATGGCCACATGGCGCGCACGCGCACGCACCATGGATTACGTACACCTACCAACACAACGAAACACTCCATAAATCGCATTGCACTCTCTCATCTCCGAGTCCACAAAAGTATGTGCTAGCAGCCAGCACAAACTCGCAAAGACTACCTTGCTTTCGCCACGTAATGTTTATTGAGCGCTTGATTTGTGGAAACGCAGTGCAAGTAGAACATACAAAATCGTCACCGTCAGTTGGGTTCAGCGTGTGCGTGTTTCACAGCCATAAGACAGCGACCTCAAAGCGTCGTGATCGTTGTGTTGACTGTCACAAACCAGCTTCCCTACCTCCTCTTTGAGGGATACACAATGACAGATGTCTCTCAACAGTTTGCGCGCATACAGACAACATCGGAGAACACGTTGGTCTCAAACTGCAGGCGGAAATTGAAACTGCGGCAAAGACAGAATTACTGCGCCGCATATCGGAAGAAACAATACAAAATATACACAACGGGTTTCAACCTATTTGGTCTTCTTCATGCCAGACAGTTAACATTCACGACAGTGAAAAGGAAGGACGTGGTTTTTCTGCACCCTGTGCGAAGAGATAAGTGACAGCCTGTTCGTTCTTCGTTGTCATAGCCTTGAAAGTTATTTGTCTAAACCTGAGAAGAGACCAAATAGCTCGAATCGGGTTGCGTTTTGTTTCGTAATATGTTCATGTCTTTCTTTCGTTTGGCGGTGGTGTTGGTGGTTCTCTCTTTGCTCCAACAGTAGAACACGTCGTCCGGAAACACTAGAGTCGCTGGATTACACAGACAGGCTGGCGGGAAGTGTATAACATGACCACCGAGTGGATCTTTAGGATGAAAATTATATTTTTCAAAGACGGCATGGGAGTCAGCACTTAGAGAAAACAACAACAAAGCTTATGGCGATCGAAACAACTCAAATGAGATCAGAATATTACCTAGTGGACAAGAACTGGAGACTGCGAACATGTTCAGATATTGTGGCGCTGTCCCCCAGCCAAGATGGAAGAATAACTGAAGTCATAGCTTACGAATGGACGTGTTCCAGATTATAACAAAAAAAAAAAATAAAATAAGATAAAAGCAGGGGAAGATAACGTTGTTTTTTTTTCCCCATTGCAATAGAGTTGTCTTTTCTCAGTTCATGGGTCAAGTAAGTAGATCTTAAGAGTCACATATTGTATTTGAAGCGTACCGCAGGATAATGGGTGGGATATGGATGGAGTGTCTGTATTACAGGCGCACCGTTTCACGTCCATATTTCTGCGTTTTCTCTCTCTGATTGAACTGTGAAGCTGACTGGTGGCGCTAAATTGCTTTGGGTGTACCCACCAGCCGCAACTGTCCCACAAAATCGACAACGTCACTCTCGCTAAACGCGAGCTCTAAGACAGACTACCTCCTTTTGCAGATTTCCGAAATCGTCCGTTACACAAATAGCGGCAACCTTTTCAAACTTAAAACCAACCGGAGAAAACAGAATGTTCGCCTTCAGACCTGAGCTGAAAACACTGCACGAGCCGTGCTATTCATCCTAATTTAGGCACGAAAATTACGGACTGACAGCAGCACTATGCAGAAATTCCAAGCCATGTAGATAAGATGTTTCAGGAATGTTCTCGGTATCTCCATGTTATAAATAATTAAGTCCACGAAAACCATCAGGCAGCACCTGAGTCAAAACAAGACCTGTTCACCACAGTGAGGGAAAAACGAAACTGAAGTGGTATAGACATGCGACGAGATCATGACAGCAGTCCTTGACCATGATATATGTACAGTAAAAATGGCAACAGGAGATGGAGCACACGGACAAAGAGGTGGACAGACAGCACTGCAGAGTGGACCGGGAAAAGCTTTGTCTCAACAACCAAGTAAGTGACCACGATCATCAAGGGCAAGATACAGCTGGTGCAGAGGTCATCAACTGCAGCACGTGCTTCTCGTGGGGCTGCTGGGCTCTACGACCAGTGACAATGGCTTTGACAGGCAGGTCGTGCTCTGCTGCTTTCACAATCCATACAGTCATCTCCCTTGCCCACCGTTACCTATCATCTCTCACCTGTCCCAGAGTCACGTTGGGACGCCACAGAAAGGACTTCGCAACCAGCTTCCGACATTCCTCCAAGTTCTCAGACGCTGTTAGGCAGTTGCTGAGTGTGAGGCCAGTCCAGTGCACTGATGTTGTCCTCCCATCTCCTTCTCTGTCATCCATCCTCTCTTTCTGCCTGCTCTGCTCCTTGTAGAATGTTTTTGACAAGTCCTGTCGATCTTGAACATGAGAGCATACCATCTCATTTCCTTCTTTTCACCGTGGACAACAGGTCTTCGTATGGTCCAGTGGCTCGCCTTACTCTGGTCTAACCTCCAAGCTGGTAATGTGATCTTTTCATCAGATGCCAAGGATCTTGCAGAAGCGTCTCATCTCTAATGTCTGAATCCTCTCTAAGTTTAGCTGTCAGGGTCCACACGTCTCACAAGCATATTCCCACTTGCCCACACCCCACCGCCAAAAACTTTGCAGATCAGAGTTTGGCACGGCGGACCGAAAGGGACTGGTAGATGGTTCAAATCTCATCAAAGGCATTCACTTCCGGGATGACTGCACCAGCAGGTTCCCGCCCACAGTTGCGCGTGTTGTGGACTCCCGTGGAAAGTCTGGAACCATGCAGCTGAGGTCCCCCCCCCCCCCCCCCCTTTGATGGATGCGTCTCTGAAGGTGTTGTTCACATTTTCTGACCAACCCTGCATGTGTCTGTATCTCTCGGGCCAGCTTGATGTGAGTATACATCATGAAAGGAAGCGCGGAGTAAAATTCTGCGTTATGCAGTTTCAATCAGGATAGAACACCATAGCATTATTTCTGGCATAATCATCTTGATTTATCATTGTATTAAAGAAAATGCGGTTAAGGTTAAAAAAGTGTAACACGGTTACGTCAAATTTTTTTGATGTCTTCTTCGCGTCAATGCCCGCGATAATTTTACATCACAGTCATTAGTATCTGCAAGTTCATAGGGGCTGATGTTCTGCTGTTCCATTTACAGGGTGACATCTTCCAGGGGAAGATGGTTACGCATGCTGGTTCCGCCACAGAACAGTCACTGTCGTCCTCTGGTGACGTTGAAGGTGTGGTGTCCTGCAGTCTTGTGGGTTCAGAACTATCACAACTGGAGTAACTCAGCAGATACACAGTGTATCTCCTAATAGTTTGCCTCTTGACGTCTTGATATTCATTGCATCTGTAGAAGGAAGGAAGGAAGAAGAGAAAGGAAGAAGAAAAGAGAAGGAAGAAGAAGAAAAAAGGAAGGAAAGACGAAGAAAGAACGAACGAAGAAAGAGAAAGAGGGGAAGAAGGAAGGAAGGAAGGAGGAAAGAAAGAAAGGAAAGAAAGAAAGGAAGAAGAAAGGAAGAAGAAGAAAGAAAGAAGAAGAAAGAAGAAGAAGGAAGGAAGAAGAAGAAGAAAAGAAAAGGAAGAAAGAAAGAAGAAAAGAAAGAAAGAAGAAGAAAAAGAAAGACAAAAAAAAGAAGAAACAAAAAAAAGAACACTATGAAGATCACACTCATAATCTGTACACACTCTCCAGCCTCTGCCTCTCCCTCTAACTCTCCGCCCCCCCCCCCCCCCCACCCCCATCCCTACCCCAGGACCCCCCCATCCCTCACCCCACTCCCCCCCCCCACTCACCCTCCCGACTCTCTATACCACCACCCACCCGTCCTTCTGCTCACCAAAGCTCTGAGGGCCACAGCGAAGCTTGCCCACGAAGTACGATCTGGGGGTCCCCGATAGCGCCGAGGATGGAGGGATGATGACCTTGGAGAGAGGGAGGGCTTCTTTGACGAGAATGAGCCCCCCATCCTCCCCAGACTGCCCATCTCCGCACTGACACCTGTTGGGGCACTTGCCCACGTCGCCGCACGCGCATTGCTGATGGACAAAAAAAAAAGGGGGGGACAGTTAGAGGTGGTGATTGATGGTGGTAGTGGTGATGATGGTGGTGGTGGTGGTGGTGGTGGTGGCAGAGGGCCTGTGATGATGGTTGGGGTCATGGGAAAAAACTCTGCAGTATCATCTTTATTATTCTCATTTATCATCATAAACAGTTTTGTCAAATCAGAAAGCCCTCATATCGTGGTCTCCGAAACATTTCATGACATGATATGAAATAAATGAACACAGGGTGTGTGGGTTTTTTTTTTCATACCTCAGTTATAATTCTGAAGTTTATCACTGTTTAACATTTCGTGGAATTTGGTTATTTAAGAATGAAGGTAGCCACTTTCTTTCTTTACGGTTTATGTCTTAAGTTGACACTAGGGTATGTGTATGTGTTTGTTGTTGTTGTTGTTAATGTTGTTGTTTTGGCCCACTCTTCCATGAAAGATCGGATGAGAGTTAAAATGTGTGTGTGTGTGTGTGTGTGTGCGTGCGTGTGTGCGTGCGTGCGTGCGTGCTTGTGCGTGTGCACGTATGCGTGTGCGTGTGCGTGTGCCTGTTAGTCTGTGTGTGTGTTGTTGTTGTGTTGGTGTTCTTGTTGTTGCTGCTGCTGCTGCTGCTGCTGCTGCTGTTGTTGTTGTTGCTGTTTGTTGTTTATTGTTGTTGTTGTTGTTGTTTGTTCTTCTTTTCTTCTTCTTCTTCTTCTTTTCATGAGGTCTTTCTTCTTCTTCTTCTTTCTTCTTCTTCTTCTTCTTCTTCTTCTTCTTCCTTCTCCTCCTCTTCTTCTTCTTCTTCTTCTTCTCTTCTTCTTCTTCTTCTTCTTCTTCTTCTTGTAGCTGCTGTTGTAAATGCATTTTTTCATGCACGGGTCTTTGGATCAAAACCTCATTCGAAAGATCTGGAATACAATATCCAACCTAAAATTTCACAGACAAGATATAACCCTGTTGTCTTTGGCGGGGATTAAACCCATGACCCTTGAATCGGAAGAACAATGCATTGACCACTGGGCCAATCGGGCCCCAAGAGATGAACAACAACAACAACAAAAACCGCTCTCTAAGACTGTGAGGTTTATCATTCAACATACTTTCCTCGTCCCGTGTGTACCGATATAGTTCCTTGCGACACTTCAGAGCCAATTCCCATTAGTTTTTACGTCATACGATGACGTCAGTGTATCTGTATGTAAGTGTCTACCTGTGTTTGTGTCTCACCTGAGAACCGACGTTGCCTCCCCAGCCTGAGTACCTGTTGCCGAGTGCGTCCTCCCACTGTATCAGTCCGCCAGTGTAGTCCCTGGTGCACTTCATCCTGCGCGCATGAATTCAGTGCAACACTTCAAACAGAGAGAAAAGGAGGAAGGAGGATGAGTGCCTTCACCTTTCGCTAGCTGGAGTCCTGTTACGCGTACCGACGGCATTCATTGTTGACTGTTGATCTGACTGGCTCTCTTTCTGTTCATGGACTGGCTTCTCTGTTCTTTTGCAGTTTACCACTGGCAGTGTCAAAGTGCGTAAGTCTGGAGCACGTACTGCTCTGTGCGGTGGTTTGAGCGTAAAGCGGCTAACACACGAGCCTTTTCGTCCGTACAGTTGAGACGAAACGTTTGAATCTGTGCGGTCCGACCAGTCAGTGTCGAACGGACGGAGTGCTTCACGATAGTTTTAAAACCTTCGAGTTTGATCCCACATGCCGCTTCAAAGGACTGTACAGTTGAATACAAAGCGAATATTTAGATTCTTATATTTTTTTTGAGTTGACATTCCAAAGCACATCATAGCCTTGGTACAATTCAATCAAATGTTTGGTCTCCGAATCGGACAGTCTGACCGCCTTGCTGGGCGACGCCATTTTCCCTTGTGCCATGGGTGTTGGCTCAATGCTGAGCGTTGATTGGTAGGAGGATACTAACTATCCGTTTCGAATAGATCACGGTTTATCTCAAACGGTCGGGCTTAACCGGATGCCGAAGTCCGTTTGAGATGTACGTT
>JADBJO010006951.1:115000-122691 GCA_016801955.1 Conus betulinus
AATAGGAAAGGGCCTTATCAGGGCTGTCACCTCGTTGAAGTCAACTCTCAAAAAAATTTTGAAAATTACACACACAACTCATTAAAAACAGATTTTCTGAAAACACGCCGGAATTTCGCTAAAATCCTTCTTCCCTAAGATCTTAGATCAGGTCATAAAGAAATGTCGATCTCTTTGGAAACTCTACAAATCACTTAAGGCGGAACATCTCTGAATAAGATTTTCATGGAGTCTGCTGCAAAATGTTTACGTCTGACATCATGCAAGTCCCGACACACTAAAAGAACATGTTGTATAGTGAGTGGCACATGACATGGAAAGCATCACAGAGCTTCTTCACCTGTCAAAAGATCAGAATGGCTGTAAAAGGAGTGGTCTGTATGCAAACGGCACAAGATTGTTCCTTCTTTACAGGCGCACACGATTAAAACTCTTTCAAATACTCTTGGCAGAAGTCTTTAACGTTAGCCTGAGCTTTAGTTGTTTGGGTTTTTTTTTTTTTTTCTGCATAAGCATGCAATACTCCTGCGGACACTCCCCGTATAGACAGGCAAGGATTAATCCCATCTACCAACACAAAGGGAGTGGAGTTTTGTGTGTATGACCGTTCTCTTTTTTATGCCGCCACTAAGGCAGCCATACTCCAGCTTCGGGGAAGGTGTATGCTATGTGTAACGTGTTATCCATACCAACGGCCAAACTGGCCTTCTCTTCCGAAAGTTGGTGATGGGATTTGATGTGTGTGCAGGATGTTATGCGTGCGTCCACACACGGAGCCTCGGTTTATAGTTCTCCTTCGAAGGACTGTATGGGAAATGGAGTCAGATCCAATGTTAACTCTGAGGGAAAAATCCCCCTGTACCGAAACGTCCTGGTGGAGATTCGAAACCCGCAAAACCCAAGGATCACCAAGATTACGAGTCCGGCGCTCTACCACTGAGCTATTCCGGCCCCCAGCTTTGGGTTTGAGATCGGTGTGAAGGATGGAGAATCTGCTCAGTTCTCTTTGTTTGTGGCTATTCTTATTAAGTTGATCGACCACTTCATTGCCTCAAATGCCAACATGACCAGGAATCCAAACGAAATTCATGTTGTAGCCTGTATTGTCTGCAAAGGAAAGAGCTTACAAAACAAATTATGATAAAACAAAGAAAGAAACAAAGAAAAAATTCTCTCATCTCCAACCACTTTTTACCCCCCCCCCCCCCCCCCCCCTCCCCCTTGAACCAGCGACAGTAACTGTTTTTTGATTGGCACAGAGAGAGAGAGAGAGAGAGAGAGAGAGAGAGAGAGAGAGAGAGAGAGAGAGAGAGAGAGAGAGAGAGAGAGAGAGAGTAACCGGAAATTCGAACTCTCCACACCAACTGTCATTACTTACTGTCAATCATAGTACAGCCGGTGGCGCCCTCTAGGAAGGCAGTGGTATAGCCGTCACCCTCGAATCCTTCCAGACAGACGCAGCGGAAACGGGTGTGCAGGTCATTCTGCAGACAACGGGAGTACAGGGCGCACTTCAGTCGCCAGTCCGAGCAGCTCCCGTTGTAGTGGTAGTGGTGGTGACCTTGGCCTTCTTCGTGCTCCTCCAGGGGCGACAACTGGGCGGCTGCGGAACAATAGGAGTACGGTTTGGGGGGGGGGGGGGGGGGGGAGTTAAAGAGTGGATGATAGCTCGATCACTGAGTAGAGAGAGCAACAGGGGTCATGGTGGTGATGGTGGTGGTGGTGGTGATGATGGTAATGGTGGTGGTGGTAGTAGTAGTAGTAGTAGTAGTAGTAGTAGTAGTAGTAGTGGTGGTAGTAGTAGCGGCAGTAGTAATAGTAGTCGAAGTCGCTGTCCTTGTCGTGGATGTTTCGATTGTTCTTGCAGCAGCAGCATAAGCAGCAGCAGCAGCAGCAGCAGTAGCAGCAGCAGCAGCAGCAGCAACAGGCTGTCCTGTATATAAACTAGCCTGAGAATCGACAGACAGACAGACCGACAGACAAATATATGCAGGCAGACCAGACACGAAATGACAGTGGGTATCCCACACAACAGCAGGATGAATCGAACTGAACCATCTGGTGGACAGCCAAGAATACAGCCGGCCTAACAGACAGACAGTCAGGAGGACAGACTAAACAGACAGACAGACAGACGGTGGATCCTGACAACTTACATACCAAGCCTAGAGTTCACAGACAGCCTGACAGGCCAGGCGGGCAGGCAGACAAACAGACAAACAAACAAGCAGACGAACGAACAGAACGCGCATAGACACAACTTACAGACGAAGGCTGAAGTCAGGAGAAGAAACAGTGCAGGGAACAGCGCCCATCCCTGGAGACCTGCTACCATAGTCTGTGAGGGTCCTGGTCTTCCTCCTCACTGAGTGAAAAAGAAAGAGAATGAACAGAGAGAGAGAGAGAGAGAGAGAGAGAGAGAGAGAGAGAGAGAGAGAGAGAGAGAGAGAGAGAGAGAGACAGCGGAGAGAGACAGCGGGAGAGAGACAGTTAGACAGACATAGGCAATGACAGAGAGAGAGAGAGAGGGAGAGAGAGAGAGAGACAGACAGACAGACAGACAGACAGACAGACAGAGACAGACAGAGAACAAGCGTGTGCATGTTTTGTGTGTGTGTGTGTGTGTGTGTGTGTGTGTGTGTGTGTGTGTGTGTGTGTGTGTGTGTGTGTGTGTGTGTGTGTAAAGGAGTTAGGACATGATGAAGAGACGAAGAGGGATGTGTTAAGACCATAATAAACGCAATGTTTAGTTTTGCTAATACTCAATCCAGAGTTTCGCAGTACCCCCCCTTCCCCGTACCCATGTTCTGAGCTGACCCCTCTTCCAGCCCCTCCCCCTGCCCCCTCCCTACATCCTCCCCCTCTACCCCTCCCTTGCCCCCATACCCTCTCTTTCTCCTCTTCCCACTGACCGCAACCTTCAAAAAAAAAAAAAAAAGTTGGATAATTTAAAGACAGGCAAACATTTTCAGTTCACACTGATATTTCATTTTACATTCCTTTCTGTAAATCACTGCGCCGGCAATCCAAAAGACTGCTGTACAAATGGTATGTTAGGCTAGAAAAAGTAGAAGAGAACCCCAAAACGTTAGGATTTGGGTGTTTGACACTAAACTTATTCACACAACAGGTTTCGAACAGTTGGCATTCTAATCCACATCAAGCTGGCATTCTAATCCACATCAAGCTGGCATTCTAATCCACATCAAGCTGGCATTCTAATCCACATCAAGCTGGCATTCTAATCCACATCAAGCTGGCATTCTAATCCACATCAAGCTGATGAACGTAAAGTCAGGGCTTACTTGATATGTTCGTGGGTTCATAGGCTGATACATGATCCAATACAGTTTTACAGTTTATGATGGTATTTACAAAACATTGAGAGGATGTTGGCAAATCCAATATGAATAACATTCATTCGGTTGATTCTCTGTACGTCATAGATAGATAATAAATGGCAGAAGCTGTCTCTTTGATATTATGATTATTTGAATGAACAACGAAAACAGCCAACAGCCATGTTTGCGCCGAATATGAGAAGATAAAGAGGTTTCTCGTTCTTCGTTTTCATTGTTCTAAATGTTGTTTGTTTTTGCCTGAAGCGGACCCAAGAGGTCGAAATACATTGTGTTGTGTCCTGCAATCTGTTTGTCTGTATCTGTGGCGGTAACTAACCCCTCTTATTTTTAAATTTTGCTTCATTTTCCGCCCTCAGTCACCTCGTTTTGAAACAAACTCAAGCAATTCGCGGCAAAAGCAAGTGAAGTATAAACCACATGTGTCAATTATGTAGTCACCTGTACATTTACAGATTGTTTAAAGTCCGCTAGATGACGTTGATTAAAAGGAGAGATGGACCGTGCCACTAAACGAAAAAAGTAAAAAAATTACAAAACAAACACGACGCGTTTCGACCTCTTTGGTCTTCTTGGGCTAGAGAAACAACATTCAAACAATAGACACGACGCACGAACAGACGGTCACTTGTCTCTTCAAATTGGGAGCAAAATGGATGTGGAATGGAAACGAGGCTTCTGGGAAGGGAGGCAAAGCGATTTTTTTTTAAATGACTAATAAGGTAAAAACGATAAGGATTATGCATTCAAAAAAGTTCACAGCCCCATTTCAAGGGGGGTGAGTAATAAACAGCATATCTGAACAAGAAATGTTGTCACCAAAATATAAACATCCACAACATACACAATTACTCATGTCAAATCACTCCTCCTTTTGAGAGACTTGTATAAATATAAAGCAAGATTCCTTACAATATTTTTGTTTTTTGATGACAAGACAAACTAGCTTGAAAAGTGCTGGACGTCGATAATTCTTTAACGGAACAAAATGTCGTAGGAGTGCCAGCACAGGGCATAAGAATACAAAATGAAGTACATCTTCCCTGCTAGATTTTACACAATGGACTCAACAAATCCCTCTCGGTCTGAACTTTATATTTCTAACGATGCACAGCAATATCGGAAACACCAAAACGTGAATTTTATTACTTCGGACCTGATAAAGCTATTCAAGCTGACGGACAGATACGCTTCTGCTCCTACTAAATGATTACTTTTCAGCAGTCTAAATAATGAAAATCGTTCGCTGTTTTGAATATGGCTATCCCAGTCCTGCCATCTGAAATCTGTTACTCGTTGGTTGCGACAAGCCAAGAAAACTGTTTAAACATCCAAACCCTTGTTCTAACCATAGAAACGAAAAAAAAAAACATAGTTACGTAAATATTTACGAATGCTTATGCCTACGTGGTTTTCCCTCTCATGTCCAGGTCAAACAATGTTTGTTTCGTAATAAGGATAATAAATGAAAGAAAATATGACTGCTGCTACTACTACTACTACTACGGATGGTGATGATGATCATGATCATGATGATGGTAACATAATCATATAATAATCATAGTACCAAGAAAGATAATAACAGTGATTGTAGTAATAATAGAAGCGACTCTAACAGAAACAGAAAAAAGACAGGGGGGGGGGGGGGGGAATGTTAGAGGATAGTTAAGTAATATGTTTATAGCAGCTATGATAATAATAAAAAGTAACAATGATAATGATGATGATGATCAGAGGGAAGAGAAAAGAAGAAGAAAGGAGGAGGAGGAGAGAGAGAGAGAGAGAGAGAGAGAGAGAGAGAGAGAGGAGAGAGAGAGGGAAGGGGGGGAGGGAGAGGAGAGGAGACAGATGGTGTAGACAAGTAATAAGAGACTTTTTGCGATTCGAAAACTTTCACCCAAAGAGAGCAAAACCAAACGAGGGAAATAACCGATCGGGGATCTAAGGGAGACAAGGGCGCAGCTTTCGATTTTTTTTTTTAAACCATCTGTTGACACGTTTCAGTCCTAGGGTTTCACGTGGCAATAGGTGGGTGTACAGGACACCTGGTCTTCATGAGATAACACATACTGACCGACGGCCAGCAAGGAGAACCAACGCCATTCGTCAACAGAGCAAACATCTGTTTCTATTTGCGGGAGGTGGGGTTGCTGTTTATCCATGAAGCCATGTGAGGGGGGGGGGGGGGGGGGGGGGGGGGGTAGAAGTGGAACGCTCAGGAAACAAACGGATCGAAGAGTGAAGGAAATGGAAATGATCGATTCCAATCCAATACGTTGCAACGTGGTCACCTCGTTACCACTGCACTGCCCCCATCCCCCCCCCCCCCCCCATCATTTACGGCCCCACCTCCACCTTCTTCCCCCCCAACTCCTCACCCCCCTCCTCCCCCTCCCCCCCCCCCCCAACCAAACACACACACACACACCATCCCCCACCTAACCCACCCCCCTCGTAACTGCTGCAGAGCCGCGGAGAACAGTTCAACATGCGTTCCACTGTCTGAATTTGGCGTACATGAAAATAGAAATGTTGTATGAAAGCATTCTGAATAGCCCATCATCTATGACAAAAAAAAGCACTCTGAATATCCCATCCGCAATGACCAAAAAAAAACACCTCTGAATAGGCCATCCACTATGACAAAAAAGCACTCTGAATACCCCCATCCACTATGACAAAATAAAGCACTCTGAATACCCCATCCCACTATGACAAAAAAAGCACTCTGAATACCCCATCCACTATGACAAAAAAAAGCACTCTGAATACCCCATCCACTATGACAAAAAAGCACTCTGAATAGCCCTTCCACTATGACAAAAAAAGCACTCTGATATACCCATCCACTATGACAAAAAAGCACTCTGAATACCCCATCCACTATGACAAAAAAAGCACTGTGAATACCCCATCCACTATGACAAAAAAGAACCCTGAATAGCCCCATCCACTATGACAAAAAAAGCACTCTGAATAGCCCATCCACTATGACAAAAAAAGCACTCTGATAGCCCATTCACTGTGACAAAAAAGCACTCTGAATGCCCCATCCACTATGACAAAAAAAAACAATCTGAACAGCTATTCACTATGACAAACAGAATCTGAATAGCCCATCATCTATGACAAAAAAGCAGTCTGAACAGCCCATCATCTATGACAAAAAAGCAATCTGACTAGCCATCCACTATGACAAAAAGCAGTCTGAATAGCTATCCACTGTGACAAAAAAGCACTCTGAATAGCTATCCACTATGACAAAAAAAAATCTGAAAAGCTATCCACTATGACAAAAAAAGCATTCCGAATAGCCCATCCACTATGACAAAAAATCACTCTGAATACCCCATCCACTATGACAAAAAAATGCACTCTGAATAGCCCATCACTATGATAAAAAAAATAGCGCACTAAATACCCCATCCACTATGACAAAAAAACACTCTCTAATAGCCCATCCACAATGACAAGAAAGCACTCTGAATAGCTATCCACTATGACAAAAAGCACCCTGACTAGCCCATCCACTATGACAAAAAAAGCACTCGGAATAGCCCCATCCACTGTGACAAAAAAGCACTCTGAATAGTTCATCCACTATGACAAAAAAAAAAACCCACTCTGAATACCCCATCCACTATGACAAAAAAGCACTCTGAATAGCCCATCCACTGTGACAAAAAAGCAGCACTCTGAATAGTTCATCCACTATGACCAAAAAAACACCCTGAATAGCCATCCACTATGACAAGAAAAACACTCAGAATACCCCATCATCTATGACAATAAAGCACTCTGAATACCCCATTCACTATGACAAAAAATCACTCTGAATACCCCATCCACTATGACAAAAAACACTCTAAATAGCCCATCCACAATGACAAGAAAGCACACTCTGAATATAGTTCATCCACTATGACAAAAAAAGCACTCGGAATAGCCCATCCACTGTGACAAAAAAAGCACTCTGAATAGTTCATCCACTATGACAAAAAATCACTCTGAATAACCCTTCCACTATGACAAGAAATGCACTCTGAATAGCCATCACTATGATAAAAAAAAATAGCGCACTAAAATACCCCATCCACTATGACAAAAAACACTCTAAATAGCCCATCCACAATGACAAGAAAGCCCACTCTGAATAGTTCATCCACTATGACAAAAAAAACCCCACTCTGAATAGCCCTTCCACTATGACAAAAAAGCACTCTGAATAGCCCATCCACTGTGACAAAAAAGCACTCTGAATAGTTCATGACAAAAAGGCCACTATGACAAAAAAGCACTCTGAATAAACCCTTCCACTATCCCACTCTGAAA
>JADBJO010006952.1:0-22500 GCA_016801955.1 Conus betulinus
GCGAAATTTTCACTTTCACAGAAATGGATGGAATCAATGATAGTCAGGAATAACAATAATTTTTCTTTTCGTTTTATTAGCTTCAGCCTCGAACGTTCTCTTTTCATTTTTACAGTAGTGGTCTTCTTTGACATCCCTTAAATTTTCCTTTTACATGAACCCCATTTATTCCAACTGTTAACACAACTGTAAACATGTCAGTCTATATAGTCAATTGATTAAGTCTTCATCTGTCTGAACTCTGACTCTCTGTCCGTCTATCTGTCTGTCTGTCTGTCTCCCTCTGTCTGTGTCTGTCTGTCGGTCTTTCTCTCAATCTCTGTCCGTATCTCTGTCTGTCTCCACCTCTCCCTTCCTTTCAACTCCCTTCTCACTCTCTTAATCTGTATCTGTTACTATGTTTCCCTGTCTCACTGTCTCTATTTCAGTCTGTCTATCTGTCTCTCTTCTCTCTGTACCTGTCTTTGTCTCTGTGCTTCTGTCATTCTGTCTGTCTGTCTGTCTATCTATTTGTCTGTCTTTCTGTCTGTCTGTCTGTCTCACTGTCTTACTCACTCATTCTCTCTTTCTCTGTCCGTCTGTCTGTATCAACTACCACTTTGACCTACAAGTGCTTTGAGTTGAGGGTGTTTTTTTTTTGGAGTTTTTTAGCAGTGATTTTATTTGACGTCCATTATTTTTTTTTTCAGGAGCTCCTGTCACTCCAACTGATAACAGCACTGTAAACATCACTGGTAATGTCATCTTTTGATTGACTGTCCATCTATCATTACCCTCTCTCTGTACCCTCTCTCTCTGTCTCTCTCTCTCTCTCTCTCTCTCTCTCTCTCTCTCTCTCTCTCTCTCTCTCTCTCTCTCTCTCTCTCTCTCTCTCCGCCATCACGCCATCCACACATACTGCCAGCCCAATGGCGTTTTGAGTTCCCAATGAACTTATACCGTTCACAGACACGGATGGAACCACTTTTGCTCCAACAGCTAGCAACACTGTGAATATCTCAGACTATGTCATCAAATAACTGATTTTCCACCTGTCTTAACTCTGTCTCTTTCACAACTCTCTCTCTCTAACTCCCCCCTCTCTCTCTGTCTCTCTCCCTCTCTCTTTCTCTCTCTCTCTTTCTCTCTCGCCCTCTCTCTCTCTCTCGCCCTCTCTCTCAGTGGTTTTATTTGGCATCCATTCTCTTTTTCAGGAACTCCTGTCACTCCAACTGATAACAGCACTGTAGACATCACTGGTAATGTCATCTTTTGATTGACTGTCTCTGTTTTTACTATCTGTCTCTCCCTCCTTCTATCTCTGTCTCTGTCTCTGTCTCTGTCTCTCTCTCTCTCTCTCTCTCTCTCTCTCTCTCTCTCTCTCTCTCTCTCTCTCACACCTCTCTCAACTGATAATTGCACGTGCATGTGCATGTGTGCGCATATTTCTTCATGCATGTGTGTTAGTGTACACATTTTGGAGCAAGGTGATTTGAGCTCAGTTATAACATACCGTAAGAGCATATGTGATTGTTCCCCTTTGTCTAAATATGCTGTACAGTTAGCAGAAATAAAAATGTGTCAGTGTCAGTGTGTTTAAGTATTACTCTCTATCTGTCTCTATTTCTGTCTGTCTGTCTGTGTCTCTCCATTTCCCTCTCTCTCCCTCACACTCTATGTCTTTGAACCACCCATTATTGAGCTAGTATTGCTTCGTGGTCAAGCTGCAATTTGACGTTTTCAGCAATGATAGCTGGGAGAAACATTTTTTCTCTACCTTTTAATGGATTCATCCATGTAATTTGTTTTTTTGTGTTTTCAGCTGTGGTTGTACTGGCATTCATTCCCTTTTTCAGGCACTCCTGTCACTCCAACTGATAACAGCACTACAAACATCACTGGTAATTGTCATCTCTTGATTGGTTGTCCATCTAGCCTAACTCTCACCCTCTCTCTCTCCTTCTCTCATCTCTCTCTCTCTCTCTCTCTCTCTCTCTCTCTCTCTCTCTCTCTCTCTCTCTCTGTCTGTCTGTCTGTCTGTCTGTCTCTGTCTCCCTCTTTTTATCTCTCTCTCTCTCTCACTCTCTCTCTTTGACAAAACTTTTTTTCTAGACTAGGAACGTTTTGCATTCATAATTACATGTTTGATTTCCGCCAAAACGGACGCAGTCAATAATAGTTAGGAAAACAGCTATTTTTCAACTCGTTCTAATGGCTTCAGCCATTACTTTCTCTTTTCATTTATTGTGGCTGTCTCATTTCACGTGTCCCCTTTTAATCCAACTACTAACGACACTGTAAACATCTCAGCCTATGTTATCAAATAATTGTCTCGCCTGTCTCTGACTCAGTGTTTCTCTCTCTCTCTCTCTCTCTCTCTCTCTCTCTCTCTCTCTCTCTCTCTCTCTCTCTCTCTCTCTCTCTCTCTCTCTCTCTCTGTCTCTCTCTATCTGTCTCTCTCTCTCTCTGTATCCATTACTACGTCTCTCAGTCTCTCTCTGTTTTAGTATCTATCTCTCTGCCTGTCTGTCTATTTCCATCTATTTCTCTCTACCTCCCTTTAAACACCATCTCTTTCAGCTAGTGGTGTTCTGAGTTCATGGTGCAATTTAGAGTTTCCAGCGATAATAGTTTAGAAAAAAAAAAGATATTTCTCTTTGTTGTAATCGAGTCACCATATGTTGCCAACATAGGTTTTATTTGCCATCCATTCCTTTTACAGGAACTCCTGTCACTCCATTTGATAACAGCACTGTAAACATCACTGGTAATGTAATCTTTTGATTGACTGTCCATCTATCTTTACTCTCTCTCTCTCTCTCTCTCTCTCTCTCTCTCTCTCTCTCTCTCTGTCTGTCTGTCTGTCTGTCTCTCTGGCTCTGCCTGTCTGTCTCTCTCTCTCTCTCTCTCTCTCTCTCTCTCTCTCTCTCTCTCTCTCTCTCTCCCAAACCACCCATATTACCAGCCTGATGGCGTTTTGGATTCCCAATGAACTTATACCTTTCACAGACACAGATGGAACCACTTCTGTTCCAACTGCTAGCAATACGGTGAACATCTCGTACTATGTCATCAGCTAACTGGTTTTCCACCTGTCTTAACTCTGTGTCTCTTTCTCCTCTCTCTCTCTGTGTCTCTGTCTCTGTCTGTCTGTATGTATGTCTGTATCTCTCTCTCTCTCTCTCTCTCTCTCTCTCTCTCTCTCTCTCTCTCTCTCTCTCTCTCTTCTGTCTCCCGCTATTCCTCCTTCCCTTCACAATTCTCTATCGGTCTGCCTGTCAGTCTATATTTCTGTCTGTCTGTCTCTGTATTTGCCACTCAGTCTCTCTCTCTCTCTCTCTGTCTCTCTTTTTCTGTCTCTTTCTTAGTATCTGTCTCTCTGTATCTCTGTCTCTGTCACTGTTTCTCTCTCTGTGTCTTCTCTCACTTTCTCTCTCTCTCTCTCTCTCTCTCTCTCTCTCTCTCTCTCTCTCCTCTCTCTCTCTCTACCACCCCTTTGAGCTAGTAGTGCTTTGAGTTCATTCTGGAAGACTATGTTTTAAGCAATAATAATTGTAATGGATTAAATCATGTCATTTATTTCTCCTATTTTCAGCTGTGGTTTTCTTTGGCATCCATTCTTTTTTTCAGGAACTCCTGTCACTCCAACTGCTAACAGCACTATAAAAACATCACTGGTAATGTCATCTCTTGATTGACTGTCCATCTGCCTTTACGCTCTCTCTCCCTCCCTCCCTCTCTGTCTGTCTGTCTGCCTCTCTCTCACCCTGTCCAACTGCTAATGTGCATGAGTTCGCATATTCCTTCATGCATGTGTGTTAATGTATACATTTTGGATAAAGGTGATTTGAGCTCATTTATGATATACCGTAAGATCAGATGTTATTGTCCCCCTTTGTCTAAAAAGGCAATTAAAAAAAGTGTCGGTGTCAGTGTGTGTAAGTAATCTCTCTCTATCTGTCTCTATTTCTGTCTGTCTGTCTGTGTCTCTCCATTTCCCTCTCTCTCCCTCACACTCTATGTCTTTGAACCACCATTATTGAGCTAGTATTGCTTTGCGGTCAAGCTGCAATTTGAAGTTTTTCAGCTATAATAGCTGGGAGAAACATTTGTTCTCTTTCTTTTCATGGATTTCCCCATGTAATTGGTTTTGTGTTTTCAGCTGTGGTTGTATTGGCATTCATTCCCCTTTTCAGCACTCCTGTCACTCCAACTGATAACAGCACTACAAACATCACTGGTAATTGTCATCTCCTAATTGGTTCTCCATCTATCATAACTCTCACCTTCTGTCCTTCTCTCCCCCTCCCCACCTTCCCCCCTCTCTCTGTCTGTCTGTCTGTCTGTCTGTCTGTCTCTGTCTGTCTGTCTGTCTGTCTGTCTCTCTCTCTCTCTCTCTCTCTCTCTCTCTCTCTCTCTCTCTCTCTCTCTCTCTCTCTTTGGGAACACCTTTTTTCCAGACCAGTAACGTTTTCCATTCACAACTGAATTTTGTTTTCCACCTAAACGGGCGCAGTCAATAATAGTTAGGAAAACAATTATTTTTCTACACATTTTAATGGCTTCATTCATGAACTTTCTCTTTTCATTTACAGTAGTGGTCTTATTTCACGTGCATTTCCCCTTAAAGGATCCCCTTTAATTCCAACTGCTAACACCACTGTAAAAACATATCAGCCGATGCCATCAACTAATTGACTTCTCAACTGTCTCTGACTCAGTGTCTCTGTCTCCCCCCTCTCTCTCTCTCCTCTCTCTCTCTCCCTCCCCTCCCTCCCTCCTCTCGCCGCCTGTCTCTCACTCTGTCTTGCTCCCTCGATATCCATCACTACGTCTCTCAGTCTCTCCCTGTTTTAGTATCTATCTCTCTATCTGTCGGTCTGTCTCCATCTCTTTCTCTCTACCTCCTTTAAACCACCCTGTCTTTGAGCTAGTAGTGTTTTGAGTTCAGGGTGCACTTTAGAGTTTCCAGCGAAAATAGTTTAGGAAAAAAAAAAAAATTCTTGTTGAAATCGAGTCACCTTGTGTTGTCAGCAGTGGTTATATTTGCCATCCATTCCTTTTACAGGAACTCCTGTCACTCCAACTGATAACAGCACTATGAACATCACTGACAATTTTATTTCTCGACTGACTCTCCATCTTTCTCTGTCTGTCTGTCTGTCTGTCTGTCTCTCTCTCTCTCTCTCTCTGTCTCTCTCTCTCTTCCTCTCCCTGTCTTTCTCTCTCTCTCTCTCTCTCTCTCTCTCTCTCTCTCTCTCTCTCTCTCTCTCTCTCTCTCTCTCATCCACCATTTCCCATCTTAGTAGCATTTGGAGTTCACAATGAGATTTAACATTCATGCAAAAAAGAAGGCAATGTATAATCGTTAGGAAAATCAATGACTTTTTTCTTCATTACGTTTTAAAGGAACTCCTGTCACTCCAACTAAAAAGAGCACTATAAAATCACTGGTGATGTTATCGTTTGATTGACTGACCGTATGTCTTTACTGTCTGTCACTCCTATCTCTCTCTGTCTCCCTGCCCGTTCAGCTGTCTGTCTCTCTGTCTCTGTCTGTCTGTCTGTCTGTCTGTCTGTCTCTCTCTCTCTCTCTCTCTCTCTCTCTCTCTCTCTCTCTCTCTCTCCCTCTCTCTCTCTCTCTCTCTCTCTCTCTCTCTCTCTCTCTCTGTCGACCACCCGTTTTACCGGTGTATTAGTGTTTCGATTTCACAATATAAGTTTCATTTTCACGGAAATGAATGGAGTCAATGATAGTCAGGAATAACAACTATTTTTCTTCTCGTGTTAATAGCTCCAGATTCGAACTTCTCTTTTTTTTTTTTTTTTTTTCTTTTTTTTTTGCTGTCCCAACTTCTGCGCCACCACAGAGGCAGTGCACCCACGCCGCTCATTCCGACACCCCGTCCACAGCCACAGCCCGGCTGGTCCCGCCGCAGCCCCGGCACCGGCAATCCACAGGGAGCAGTCAATGTCAAGTCGTCAAGAGGCAACCCACCGGAGGAGACACTGCACTGCTGCCGAGTCACTTCGGTGGTGTTCAGTGGCGCCTGTTCTGATCTAACATACGCAGGACGCCACCTACTAAGGCCCCTAGTGACGACAATAATTGCTTAGTCGCGGAGCTGGCGTGAGTGAGCTCTCCCTCCGGAGGGCGCCACCACGTCCGTCCAACGACAGCCCCCATGGACTCGCCACCGATACCGGTGACCCCGACGGAACCAAACCAAGGCCACAGACGTGGAGAAGACATCGAAACTGAGGTCACCATGAGAGCAGGGCATGAAGGGCCACAGAACTTGAGACATTTTTTTTTTAATGCTGATCGATGAGAATGAGGATGATGAAGATGATGCTACGGATTTCCATTTCGGTCTGAGACTACATGACAGGGCTGTACTCTACGCTTCCTTTCATAATATATCCCGGCGTCAACCAGGCCCGAGAGATACAGGCACCTGCAGTGTTGGTCAGGAAATTTGAGCAACACTCTCAGAAACGCATCCATTAAGTGAATGAAACTCGACTGTGTGGTCCCAGTCTTCCCAACTGAGTCCGCAGCAAACTCAACTTGGGTAGGAGCCGGTCGGGGCAGAAAAACTCACATGACTTTGATGGGATTCGAACCCACGACCTCCCGGCCGGGAGTCCGCGACGCAAGAAGGTGAACCAACTTGCACCGAAACATACACAGTCATTGAACAATATATCTACAGATAAATGGTTTAACCATTTTCGTGATCTTTTGGAGATCGAGGATTGTACTGAGGATATTGGTTAAGTAAATAATCAAATGACTCCGGAATACACAGAAGATGATTTTTACGTACGAAATGCACCAATCTCCAATCAAGAAATAGTAAACGCCATTAAAAATCTGAAAAGCGGAAAATCTCCCGGGCCTGATGGTATAATTGGAGAAATTTTTAAGTGTGCATCAGATGTCGTTATACACTTTTTTGAAAAATTGTTTGAACGAACTATTTGATCAAGGTACTTATCCAGAAAACTGGTCAGAATCTTTAAAACAGCCATTACATAAAAAGGGTAATTGAGACAATCTCAACAATTATAGAGGTATCTCGCTTACAGACGTCAGCGGAAAAACTTAATAACCATATCATAAATCATAGATTACAAGTTTGGATGATATGCATAAGATCATAGATGTCTCTCTCTGTGTCCTGTCTGTCTCTCTCTCCTGTCTTGCTCTCTCTATATCCATCACTACGTCTCTCAGTCTCTCTCTGTTTTAGTATCTATCTCTCTGTCTGTCTCTCTGTCTCCATCTCTTTCTCTCTACCTCACTTTAAACCACCCTTTCTTTGAACTACTAGTGTTTTGAGTTCAAGGTGCAATTTAGAGTTTCCAGCGATAATAGTTTAGCAAAAAAAAAAAAAAAAAAAAAAAAAAACCCATATTTCTCTTTGTAGTAATCGAGTCACCATGGGTTGTCAGCAGTGGTTTTATTGGCCATCCATTATTTTTTACAGGAACTCCTGTCACTCCAACTGATAATAGCACTATGAACATCACTGGTAATTTATTTCTTGACTGACTGTCCGTCCGTCTATCTGTCTGTCTGTCTGATTGTCTCTCTCTGTCTCTCTCTGTCTCTCTCTCTCTCTTTTTTCTCTCTGTCTTTCTCTCTCTTTGTCACTCTCCCTCTTGCTCTCTCTCTCTCTCTCTCTCTCTCTCTCTCTCTCTCTCTCTCTCTCTCTCTCTCTCTCTCTCTTCCACCATTTTTCCCATCCTAGTAGCATTTGGAGTTCACAATGCGATTTTTAATTTCATGCAAAAAAAAGAAGGCAATATACAATCGTTAGCAAAAACAATTACCTTTTTCTTCATTACGTTTTAAAGGAACTCCTGTCACTCCAATTAATAACAGCACTACAAAATTAATTACTGGTGATGTTATCGTTTGATTGACTGTCCATCTGTCTTAACTCTCTGTCACTGCACTCCTATCTCTCTTTGTCTCCTGCCCCGTCTCTCTCTCTCTCTCTCTCTCTCTCTCTCTCTCTCTCTCTCTCTCTCTCTCTCTCTCTCTCTCTCTCTCTCTCTCTCTCTTGACCACCCATTTAACCGGCGTATTAGTGTTTCGATTTCACAATGAAATTTTCATTTTCACAGAAATGAATGGATCAATGATAGTCGGAAATAACAATTTTCTTCTCGTTTTATTAGCTTCAGCCTCGAAACTTTCTCTTTTCATTTACAGTAGAGGTCTTTATTAGACACCCCTTAACGTTTCCCTTCACATGAACCCCATTTATTCCAACCATTAACACAACTGTAAATATTTCAGGCTCTATGGTCAATTAATTAAGTCTTCATCTGTCTGAACTCTGTCTGACTGTCTGTCTGTCAGTCTGTCTCTCTCTGTCTCTGTCTGTCTGCCTGTCCCTCTCAATCTGTGTCTGTATCTTTCTCTGTCTCCACCTCTCCCTCCCTTTCAACACCCTTCTCACTCTGTCAATCTGTATCTTTTTACTATGTTTCCCTGTCTCACTGTCTCCATCTCAGTCTGTCTATCTGTCTCTCTTCTCTCTGTACCTGTATTTTTCTATGTGATTCTGTCATTCTATTTATCTGTCTGTCTGTCTATATATCCGTCGTCTGTCTGTCTGTCTGTCTGTCTGTCTGTCTGTCTGTCTGTCTGTCTGTCTGTCTCACTTTCTTACTCCCTCATTCTCTCTTTCTCAGTCTGTCTGTCTGTCTGTATGTATGTATGAACTACCCTTTTTGACCTACAAGTCTTTGAGTTGAAGATGCAATTTTTAGAATTTTTAGCAGTGATTTTATTTGGCGTCCATTACTTTTTTCAGGAAGTCCAGTCACTCCAACTGATAACAGCACTGTAAACATCACTGGTAATGTCATCTTTTGATTGACTGCCCATCTATATTTACTCTCTCTCTGTCTCTCTGTCTCTCTGTCTCTGTCTCTCTCTCTCTCTCTCTCTCTCTCTCTCTCTCTCTCTCTCTCTCTCTCTCGCTCCCCCAACAACCCACACTACCAGCTAATGGCGTTTTCAGTTACCAATGAACTTATACTTTTCACAGACACGGATGAAACCACTTTTGCTCCAACTGCTAGCAACACCGTGAACATCTCAGACTATGTCATCAACTAGCTGATTTTCCACCTGTCTTAAGTCTCTCTCTTTCTCATCTCTCTCTCTCTCTCTCTCTCTCTCTCTCTCTCTCTCTCTCTCTCTCTCTCTCTCTCTCTCTCTCTCTCTCAGTGGTTTTCTTTGGCATTCATTTTTTTTTTCAGGAAACTCCTGTCACTCCAACTGATAACAGCACTGTAAACATCACTGGTAATGTCATCTCTTGATTGACTGTCCATCTGTCTTTACTCTTTCTCTCTCCCTCCTTCTCTTCTCTGTCGCTCTCTCTCTATCATCCTCTCCAACTGATAATTGCACGCGCATGTGCGTGTGTGTGAGCGTATTCATTCATACATGTGTGTGTTAGTGTAGACATTTTAGATAAAGGTGATTTGAGCTCATTTAATTGCACGCGCATGTGCGTGTGTGAGCGTATTCATTCATGCATGTGTGTTAGTGTAGACATTTTGGATAAAGGTGATTTGAGCTCATTTATAATATACCGTAAGATCATATGGGATTGTCCCTCTTTGTCTAAATAGGCTGTAAAGTTAGCAGACAATAAAAAGGGTGTCAGTGTCAGTGTGTGTAAGTATCTTTCTCTAAGTCTCTATTTCTGTCTGTCTGTGTCTCTCCATTTCCCTCTCTCTCCCTCACACTCTGTCTTTGAACCACCCTGTACTGAGCTAGTATTGCTTTGAAGTCCATCTGCAATTTGGAGAGTTTTCAGCAATGATAGGTGGGAGAATCATTTGTTCTATTTCTTTTAATGGATTCATCCATGTATTTTTTGTGTGTGTTTTCAGCAGTGGTTGTATTGGCATTCATTCCCTTTTTCAGGCACTCCTGTCACTCCAACCGAAAACAGTACTATAAACATCACTGGTAATTGTCATCTCTTGATTGGTTGTCCATCTATCATAACTCTCACCCTCTCTCCGTCTCTCATCTCTCTCTTCTCTCTTTCTCTCTCTCTCTTCTCTCTCTCTCTCTCTCTCTCTCTCTCTCTCTCTCTCTCTCTCTCTCCCTCCCTCTCTTTGACAACACCTTTTTTCCATTCACAATTAAATGATTTCCACCAAAACAGACGCAGTCAATAACAGTTAGGAAAACAATTGTTTTTTCTTCTCGTTCTAATGGCTTCAGCCATGAACTTTCTCTTTTCATTCATTGTGTGGTCTTATTTCACGTGCATTTCCTTTAACAGGGTCTCCTTTTAAATCCAACTGCTAACACCACTGTAAACATCTCAGGCTATGGCATCAACTGATTGTATCACCTGTCTCTGACTCAGTGTTTTTGTCTCCTTCTCTCTCCGTCTCTGTCTCTGTCTCTGTCTCTCTCTCTCTCTCTCTCTCCCTCTCTCTCTCTCCCTCTCTCTCTCTCTCCCTCTCTCTTCACTCTCTCTCTCTCTCTCTCTCTCTCTCTCTCTCTCTCTCTCTCTCTCTCCATCACCACGTCTCTCAGTCTCTCTCTGTTTTAGTATCTATCTCTCTGCCTGTCTGTCTCCGTCTCTTTCTCTCTACCTCCCTTTAAACCACCCTCTCTTTGAGCTAGTAGTGTTTTGAATTCAGGATGCTATTTAGAGTTTCCAGCGATGATAGTTTAGAAGAAAAAAAACATATTTCTCTTTGTTGTAATCGAGTCACCTTGTGTTACCAGCAGAGGTTTTATTTGCCATCCATTCCTTTTACAGGATCTCCTGTCACTCCAACTGATAACAGCACTATGAACATCACTGGTAATTTTATTTCTTGCCTGATTGTCCATCTTTCTCTCTGTCTGTCCGTCTCTGTCTGTCTGTCTGTCTGTCTGTCTCTCTCTCTCTCTCTCTCTCTCTCTCTCTCTCTCTCTCTCTCTCTCTCTCTCTCTCTCTCTCTAGTCCGCCATTTTCCATCCTAGTAGCATTTGGAGTTCATAATGAGATTTTAAATTCATGCAAAAATAGGTAAATATTCGTTAGCAAAAAAAACAATCACTTTTTTCTTCATTGCGTTTTCAAGGAACTCCTGTCACTCTAACTGATAGTAGCACTATAAAAATCACTGATTATGTTATCGTTTGATTGACTGTCCGTCTGTCTTTACTCTCTGTCACTCTCTCTCTCTCTCTCTCTCTCTCTCTCTCTCTCTCTCTCTCTCTCTCTCTCTCTTCTCTCTGTCTCTCTTCTGTCCCTGTCTGTTGGTCTGTCTATCTGTCTGTCTGTGTCTCTCCTCTCTGTCTCTCTCTCTCTCTCTCTCTCTCTCTCTCTCTCTTTTGACCACCCATTTTACTGGCGTATTAGTGTTTCGATTTCACAATGAAATTTTCATTTTCACAGAAATGGATGGAATCAATGATAGTCAGGAATAACAATTATTTTTCTTCTCGTTTTAATAGCTTCAGCCTCTAACTTTCTTTTTTTCGTTTACAGTGGTGGTCTATTTGCCATCCCTTGAATTTCCTTTTACATGATCCCCATTTATTCTAACGTTAACACAACTGTTTTCAGGCTATATAGTCAATTAATTAAGCCTTTATCTGTCTTAACTCTGTCTGTCTGTCTGTCTGTCTGTCTGTCTGTCTGTCTGGCTGGCTGGCTGGCTGTCAGTGTTTCTCTGTGTGTGTCTGTCTGTCTGTCTTTCTTTCTCCCTCTCTGTGTGTATCTCTCTCTGTCTCCACCTCTCCCTCCCTTTCAACTCCCTTCTCAATCTGTCCATCTGTATCTGTTATTTTGTTTCCCTGTCTCACTGTCTCCATCTCAGTCTGTCTATCTGTCTCTCTTCTCTCTGTACCTGTATTTGTCTCTGTGATTCTGTCATTCCGTTTGTCTGTCTGTCTGTCTATCTATCCGTCTGTCTGCCTGTCTGTCTCACTCTCTTACTCCCTCATTCTTTCTCTGTCTCTCTCTCTCTCTCCCTTCTCAATCTGTCCATCTGTATCTGTTACTATGTTTCCCTGTCTCACTGTCTCCATCTCAGTCTGTCTATATCTCTCTCTCTCTTTCTCTCTATGTCTGTCTCTCTGTCTCAACTACCCTTTTGACCTACAAGTGCTTTGAGTTGAGGATGCAATTTTTCGAATTTTTAGCAGTGATTTATTTGGCGTTCATTACCTTTTTCAGGAACTCCTGTCACTCCAACTAACACTGTAAACATCACTGGTAATGTCATCTGATTTGATTGACTGTCATCTATCTTTCTTTCTCTCTCTCTCTCTCTCTCTCTCTCTCTCTCTCTCTCTCTCTCTCTCTCTCTCTCTCTCTCTAAACCACCCATATCACCAGCCTAATGGTGTTTTGAGTTCCCAATGAACTTATGCTTTTCACAGACACAGATGGAACCACTTTTGCTCAACTGCTAGCAACACCATGAGCATCTCAGACTATGTCACCAACTATACAATTGGCATATAAAACTGTTCCTTTATTCATTGTGGCTAAAATGCCTAATACCCTTAACACGTGGCCATCACAAGATTATCTTAGATTTTGTGTTCCGAATATTAAATATACCATAAATACACTGACTGATGTATCCCATATTTTCAGATAACTCTGGTAAACATTTCCATGTATTTGGTTTTGCAGAGTCAAGATAGTCAAAATATATAAGCGATTCTGAACTATATGTACCAGGATACAATATCATGCGTAAAGATCCTACACATACTATAAATACAGGTTTAGTTATCTACATCCATCAAAGTATTAACTTTAAAAGGATTAATCCTACAAATTATTTCAACATAGAATCGTTATGGATACAAACTAAATTCAGACGCTCAAAAACCTCTTTCCGCTGGATTTGTGTAAAGAAATCCTGCAGAGAGTGCAGTTTGGCGTGAAAACTTTACTCTTCTGTTTGAGGATTTATGTTCCGCTACTGAATGAAGTAATAACATAATTAACATAATTTCAACATTGATCTTTTGAAGTCAAACAAGTCCTGGATACAAATGGCGGGAACTATTCACCTTTCGCAATTAATCGACAAAGCTACAAGAATAACTGCCTCTTCAAAAAACACTTATCGACCACAAATATACATCTGAAGCATGCAATATAGCGGAAAGTTTTCACCGAATCATGCTTGTAGTGACCATCTTCCCATATGCATAACACGGATGAAAAAAAGGTGTTAAAGTTCAAAAAAAATTGTCACACTTTAATTGAATACAGAAGTTTTTCCTTGTTTTGATTCCGATACATTTTTTTTTTATTTGATTTAAAGAATTCCCACATACACGACGTCTATCAGTTTACTGATCCGGATGAAGCATTCGAAGTTTGGTATCACATTTTTTAAATGTTTACGACAAACATGCACCTTTGAAAACAAGACGTGTTAGAAGTAACCCTAAAGTGCCCTGGCTCACAGATAGTGTGAAACATGCCATGGACTTTTACGAGATGTACTATTTCAAAGCGGGACCGAAAGAAGAGTTTAATAAGCAAAGGAATCTTGTCACATATGAAACGTACGGTTAAAATGAACTACTTTCAAATCCTGTGTCGTCAAAAACTGACAGTAAATCGATTTGGAAAGCCATAAATCAATTAAACAATAGTAAAGTCGCTAACTCTAAAACTATATCAGTCAGTAATATGTCGCAATCGATAACCGTTAGCAATAATAACCACTTTCTTTTGACTGCGTTTTAAGGAACTCCTGTTACTACTCCAACTGATAACAGCACTATAAACATCACTGGTGATATCGATTGATTGACTGTCCGTCTGTCTTTACTGTCTGTCACTCCTATCTCTCTCTCTCCCTGCCCCCATCTCTCTCTCTCTCTCTCTCTCTCTCTCTCTCTCTCTCTCTCTCTCTCTCTCTCTCTCTCTCTCGACTAACCATTTTACCGCGTATTAGTATTTCGATTTCAAAAATTGAAATTTTCATTTTCACAGAAATGGATGGAATCAATAATAGTCAGGAAGAACAAATGTTTTTCTCGTTTTTAATAGCTCCAGCTTCGAACTTTCTCTTTTCATTTACAGTAGTGTGTGGTCTTATTTGACATCTCTTAAATTTTCCATTTACAGGAACCCGTAGTATTTTAACCGTTAACATAAACGTAAACATTTCAGTCTATGTAGTCAACTAGTTGACTCTTTATCTGTCTTAACTCTGTTTGTCTGTCAGTCTGTCTCTCTCTCTGTCTCTGTTTGTCTGTCTGTCTCTCTCCCTCTGTCTGTGTGCATCTCTCTATGTGTCCACCTGTCCCTCTGTCTTTTCTCACTCTCTGAATCTGTCTGTGTTTCCATGTTTCCTTGTCTCAATGTCTCCGCTTCAGTCTATTTGTCTCTCTTCACTTTGTACCTGTATTTGACTCTATGGTTCTGTCATTCTGTTTGTCTCTCTGTCTGTCTATCTATCCGTCTTTTTGTCTGTCTGTCTCACTCTCTTGCTCATTCTCTCTCTCCTTATGTGTGTGTGTGTGTGTGTGTGTGTGTGTGTGTGTGTGTGTGTGTGTGTGTGTGTGTGTGTGTGTGTGTCTGTGTGTGGTGTGTGTGTGTGTGCGTGCGTGCGTGCGTGCGTGCGTGAGTGCGTGCGTGCGTGCGTGCGTGCGTGCGTGTGTGTGTGTGTGTGTGTGTGAACTACCCTTTTTGACCTGCAAGTGCCTTGAGTTGAGAATGCAATTTTTCGAATTTTTGAGCATTGATTTTATTTTGGTGTCCATTACTTTTTTTCAGGAACTCCTGTCACTCCAGCTGATAACAGCACTGTAAACATCAGTGGTAATATCATCTTTTGATTGACTGTCCATCTATTTTTACTCTCTGTCTGTCTGTATTTCTGTATTTCTGTCTGTCTGTCTGTCTGTCTGTCGGTCTGTCTGTCTGTCTCTCTCTCTCTCTCTCTCTCTCTCTCTCTCTCTCTTTTCTCTCTCTCTCTCTCAAGCTGGGTTTAAAAAAGGTTACTCAAAAATTGATCATATATTTACACTACTAGCTGCCGTGCAAAAACAGTTTGTAAATAATCATAAGTTGTATGTTGCCTTTGTTGACTTTGAGAAGGCTTTTGATTCAATCTCTCGTAAACTTTTATGGCCTATTTTGGTAAAAAATGGAGTTAAAGGTAAAGTATTTCGTTGCGTGAAAAGTATGTATAGTGAAGTAAAAGCAAGAATACGATCAGGAGCAAAATTATCTGATTCCTTTATGTGTTCTCGTGGTGTTAAACAGGGTGATGTTTCTAGCCCCGTGTTGTTTTCGTTGTTTATAAACGAGCTAGCCCTGGAAATAATAGAAAATGGTAGGCATGGAGTGACTTTTGATTTTATAGAATTGTTTATTTTGCTGTTTGCTGATGATATTGTATTATTGTCCACGACAGTAATTGTTCTACAACGTCAACTTAATTCCTTATACTCTGCAGCCAAAGGACTTGAATTACAAGTTAACATGAAGAAGACTAATATTATTGTATTTCGTAAAGGTGGATACTTGGCAAAAGTTGAACGATGGACCTATGGGAACGAGAGAGTCGTTGTAGTTAATGCATATAAATATCTAGGAATATACTTTACAACTAAACTCAGCTTTAATTATGCATGTCAAGATATCGCAAACAGAGCAAAGAGAGCAATTGTAGTTATTCTTCATATTTTGTACAAACTGGACTGTAATTCATTTAGTATTTTTACGAAGCTGTTTGACTCACAGGTTCAACCAATTCTGCAATATGGAGCTGAAATCTGGGCTTTCGGAAAAAGTATGGCCATAGAGAAAGTTCACCTGTATGCATTGAAGCGTTTCTTAAATGTTTGATATAGAACTCCAAATGATATGATTTATGGAGAACTCGGAAGATATCCAATTTACCTGAACTCCTATGTAAAATGTATTAAATACTGGCTGAAGTTAACTAGAATGCATGACGATAGGTTACCCTTTAAGGCATACAAAATGTTGATGTTCTTGGATAATAATGGAAAGAAGACATGGGCTTCTAGTGTGCGACAATGTTTGAATTCTTATGGATTTGGGTTTGTTTGGGACAATCAGAGCGTTCAAAACATATCTGGATTTTTTAAAATGTTTCAAAGACAGGATAATTGATCGTAGATGGCAAAACTGGCATGATCATGTTAATCATAGTGATAGATTCTTACAGTATAGACTCTTTAAGACAACGCATGAGTTTAGAACCATATGCCAACGTGAAAATGAATCGATACATTATGAGCACATTAGCAAAGTTTAGATTTGGTGTTTCTGATCTCTCTTGTCATCGTTTCAGATATTACAACTATGCCGAAGGCGAATTTATATGCCGTTTGTGTGGTTTAACTAAAGAGGATGAAGTTCATTTTTTGTTGTGCTGTCCTGTGTTACATGATCTTAGAACCAAACTTATTCAACCTAAGTATTTTACTGAACCATGTCATTTTAAGGTAATATTACTGTTGTCGTCAAGAAAAGAAAACATTATCTGCAATCTGGCTATGTTTATTTATGAAGCACAAAAAAGACTGCGTGCTGTTGTGCATTAACTTTATTTGACTTTGTATATTTTCATAATTGCTGTGGATAGGTTTATAATGTGTATGTCATAGGTGTAAGTTGCAGTGTACGATTGTGTAATTCCCCCCTTCAGTATGGGGCCATGGCCTGGCCTTAATCTGAAAAAAATATTCGTATTCGTATATTCGTATTCGTATCTCTCTCTCTCTCTCTCTCTCTCTCTCTCTCCTCTCTCTCTCTCTCTCTCTCTCTCTCTCTCTCTCTCTCTCTCTGTATAGAAAGTGTATATGACTGTGTAAAATCTAGAGTTAGAAGTGGATGGAATTTGACAGATTATATTGTGTACTAGTGGTGTTAAACAAGGTGACGTATGTAGCCCTATTATTTTTTTCTTTGTTTGTTAACGAATTAACATCTGAAGTTATAAGTAATGGTAGACATGGAGCCCAGTTTACGGAGGAGCTTTTAGAACTGCTTATGCTTCTTTTGGCAGACGATGTTCTTTTGTTATCTGAAACAGTTACTGGTTTACAAACACAGTTGGATAATTTAGAGCGCGCTGCTGCTTTCTCTACAACTGAACGTAAATATGCAGAAGAGCAATATAAATGTATTCAGAAAGAGTGGCTATCGAGGGACAAGAGACCACTGGAATTATGACGGAATAACTATGCCGGTTGTAAATGTATACACATATTTAGAAATCTATTTTTAACCCAATTAACTTTTAATTTTGCTTGTAAAGATCTTGCCAGCAAAGCGAAGCACGCTGTTTTGTGTATAATGATGAAACTATCAAGTTTGGGAAATCAGTCATTCGAAGTATTTGTGAAATTATTTGACTTCCAAATCCAACCCATTGTTCAATACGGTGCTGAAATTTGGGGTTTGGATAAAGCTGCAGTCGATTGTGAGAAAGTCCATTTATTTGCCCTGAAGAGGTTTCTTGGTGTTTCAATACAAATGTCCAATGATTTGGTTTATGGGATAACTAACAGATACCCAATATACTTGAATTCCATAATTGGATGTATTAGGTACTGGTTAAAACTGATATAAATGAATGATTGTAGATTACCAAAGAAAGCCCACAACATGCTATGTAACCTAGATGCCTAGGGAAAATGAGGATTAGATTACATAAACTGGGTTTGGGATATGCCTGGATAAATCAGGGAGTAGGAGATGAACCGACCTTTATTTGAATGCTCTGTGTCAGGCTGGTTGATAGCAGATGGCAAAAATGGAATTCTCACATGAATGATAGTACTAGATTTGATCTGTATAGACAATCTAACTCCTTACACTGTATTCCGACTTACTTGTCAATGAAAATGAACAGACATCTTAAATTTATAGCGACAAGATTCAGATTTGGAATGTCAAACATCATTGTCGCTACGGGCAACATTCCAATTCTGATCTTACTCGTCGATTATGTAAATACGCATGTGAAAATGAAGTTCATTTTGTACTGCAGTGTACTGTCTTGACTGATCTTAGAGATTAATTCATCCGTCCTAGACACTATCGACAACCCTCCTTGTTTAAACTCATCTTACTCATGGCTTGCACTAAAGAAAATGTTGTAAAAAAGCTTGCATTGTACTTACATAAATCTTTTCAACGCCAGAGTTTAGAATGTTCTTGACTAAGTACTGTTTTTCATTCCTTTTATCTCGATATGTGTATATTGTCACTTTTTGTACATATTTGATCCACCCCTTTATAAGGGGCCGTGGCCTATATTGAATAAACCATCTGTATCCCTATCCGTAATCGTGTCTCTCTCTCTCTCTCTCCTCTCTCTCTCTCTCTCTCTCTCTCTCCTCTCTCTCTCTCTCTCTCTCTCTCTCTCTCATTCTCTGTCTGTTTGTCTGTCTCTGTCTCTGACTCGGTCTCTCTCTCTGAACCACCACTTCTGAGCTAGTAGTGCTTTCGGTTTAGGCTGGAAGATAACGTTTTAAGCAATAAGAATTTCAATGGATTAAATCATTAATGGATTAATTAATGGATTCAATTAAGTCATTTGCTTCTTCTATTTTCAGCAGTGGTTTTCTTTGGCATCCGTTCTCTTTTTCAGGAACTCCTGTCCCTCCAGCTGCTAACAGCACTATGAACATCACTGGTAATGTCATCTCTTAATTGACTGTCCATCTGCCTTTATTCTCTCTCTCTCTCTCTCTCTCTCTCTCTCTCTCTCTCTCTCCTCTCTCTCTCTGTCTCTCTCTCTCTCTCCTCTCTCTCTGTGTCTCTCTGTCTCTGTTTCTGTCTGTCTGTCTGTCCGTCTGTCTGTCTGTCTGTCTGTCTGTCTGTCTCTCTGTCTCTGTCTCTCTCTGTCTCTGTCTCTCTCTCTCTGTCTCTCTCTCTCTCTCTCTCTCTCTCTCTCTCTCTCTCTCTCTCTCTCTCTCTCTCCAACTGTTAACCGTGTCCCTCTGTGCATGTGTGCGCATAATCCTTCATGCATTTGTGTGTGTTGGTGTATACACTTTTGATGAAGGTGATTTGACCTAATTTATGATATACCGTAAGATCATATGTGGTTGTCCCCCTTTACCTAAAAAAGGCTCTACAGTTAGCAGGCCATAAAAAGTGTCAGTTGTCAGTGTGCGTAAGTATCTCCGTCTGTCTGTCTCTCGCTCTCTCTGTCTTTGAACAATCCATTATTGAGCTAGTAGTGCTTTAAGGGCAAGCTGCAATTTAAAGTTTTTAGCAATGATAGCTGAGAGAAACAATTTGTTCTCTTTGTTTTAATGGATTCACCCATATAATTTGTTTATTTCTGTTTTCAGCAGTGGTTGTATTGGCATTCATTCCCTTTTTCAGGCACTCCTGTCACTCCAACTGATAGCACCAACTATAAACATCACTGGTACTTGTCATCTCTTGATTGGTTGTCCATCTATCATAACTCTCCTGCCCCCCCCCCCCCCCCCTCTCTCTCTCACTCTCTTTCTCTGTTAGTCTGTCTGTCTGTCTCTATCTCTGTCTGTCTCTGTCTGTGTCTGTCTGTCTGGTCTGTCCGTCTGTCTCTGTCTCTGTCTCTGTCTCTCAGCTAACTAATTTTCCACCTGTCTTAGCTCTGTGTCTCTTTTTCCTTTCTTCTCTCTGTCCGTCTGTCTGTCTGTCTGTCTGTTGTCTGTCTGCTCTGTCTGTCTCTCTCTCTCTCTCTCTCTCTCTCTCTCTCTCTCTCGTCGTCCTCTCCTATTCCTCCTTCCTTCACCATTCTGATGTCTGTCTTTCTATCTGTCTGTCTGTCTGTCTGTCTGTCTGTCGGTCGGTCGGTCGGTCGGGTCGGCGGTCGGTCGGTCGTCTCGTATTTGTTACTAGTCTCTCTATCTCTGTCTCTTTTTTTCTGTCGCTCCCTTAGTGTATCTCTCTGTATCTCTCTCTGTTTCTGCTGACACTGTCTCTCTCTGTATCCTCTCTCTATTCTCTCTCTCTCTCTCTCTCTCTCTCTCTCTCTCTCTCTCTCTCTCTTCCCCTCTCTCTCTTTCTCTGTCTCCCGCTCTCTTACTCTCTCAATTAGAAATATGTGGGTCGTGCACATTATGTCCCAGCACAATAAGGGGACTTTCCCGGCACAAATTGTCGCATGTTCCAAAGTTCGACACTTTGAGTAGAAAGAGAGTTTTTCCAGCAATATTAGTTTAGAAAAAAATCTCTTTGTTGTAATCGATTCACCATGAATTGTCAGCAGTGCTTTTATTTGCCATCCATTCCTTTTACAGGAACTCCTGTCACTCCAACTGATAACAGCACTATGAACATCAATGGGTAATTTTATTTCTTGACTGACTATCCATCTCTCTCTCTCTCTCTCTCTCTCTCTCTCTCTCTCTCTCTCTCTCTCTCTCTCTCTCTCTCTCTCTCTCTCTCTCTCTCTTCGTCTCTCTCTCCCTCTTTGTCACCCTCTCTCTCTCTCTCTCTCTCTCTCTCTCTCTCTCTCTCCTCTCTCTCTCTCTCTCTCTCTCTCTCTCTGTCTCTAGTCCACCAATTTTCTTAGCCTAGTAACATTTGGAGTTCACAATGAAACTCTAATTTTCATGCAATGAAAAGAAAGCAATCGATAAGTTGTTAGCAATGACAATTACTTTCATCTTCCTTGCGATTTTAAGGAACTACTGTCACTCCAACTGATAACAGCACTATAAACACCACTGGTGTGTTATCGTTATTGACCGTACGTCTGTCTTTACTCTCTGACACTCCTACCTCTCTCTATCTCCCCTCACCCGCCCATTTCTCTCTGTCTCCCTCCCTCCCTCCCTCCCTCCCCTCTCTCTCTCTCTCTCTCTCTCTCTCTCTCTCTCTCTCTCTCTCTCTCTCTCCCCCCCCCCCCCTACCCATTTTACCAGCGTATTAGTGTTTCGATTTTGACAATGAAATTTTTTGATTTTCACAGAAATGGATGGAATCAATAATAGTCAGGAATAACAATTATTTTTCTCCTCGTTTTAATAGCTCCAGTCTCGAACTTTCTCTTTTCTTTACAGTAGTGGCCTTATTTGACATCTCTTAAATTTTGCATTTACAGGAACCCCTTTTATCCCGACCGTTAACACAACCGTAAACATTCAGGCTATGTAGTCAACTAACTGACTTTTTATCTGTCTTAAACTCTGTCTGTCTGTCAGTCTGTCTCTGTCTGTCTCTGTCTGTCTGTCATCTGCCTCTCTTCCACTCTCTGGGGTGTATCTCTCTCTGTGTCCACCTATCCCTCCCTCTCTTCTCCCTTCTCACTCTCTCAATCTGTATCTGTTTCTGTTTCCCTCTCTAAACTGTCTCAATCTCCGCAAAGGCTGTCTTTGCTCTTGGTCTGTCTATCTGTCTCTCTTCTCTCTGTACCTGTATTTGTCTCTGTGATTCTGTCATTCTGTTAGTCTGTCTGTCTGTCTGTTGTCTATCACCGTCTGTCTGTCAGTCTGTCTGTCTATCTGTCTCACTCTCTTGCTCAACCCATTCTCCCTCTCTTTCTCTCTGTCTTAATGGGTGGGTCTGTCTGTCTGTCTGTCTGTCTGTCTGTCTCAACTACCCTTTTTGACCTACAAGTGCTTTGAGTTGAGGATGCAAATTTTTCGATTTTTTAGCAATGATTTCATTTGGTGTCCATTACCTTTTTCAGGAACTCCTGTCACTCCAGCTGATAACAGTACTGTAAACATCACTGGTAATGTCATCGTTTGATTGACTGTCCATCTCTCTTTACTCTCTCTCTCTCTCTCTGTTCTATCTGTGTCTGTCTATCTGTCTGTCTGTCTGTCCCTCTTTTCTCTCTCTCTGTATAGAAAGTATGGATAACTGTGTAAAATCTAGAGTTAGAAGTGGAGGGAAATTTACATATTAGATCATGTGTACAAGTGGTGTTAAACAAGGTGACGTATGCGGTCGTATTTTTTTTTCTTTGTTTGCTAACGAATTAACATCTGAAGTTATAAACAGTGGTAGACATGGAGCGCAATTTACGGAAGATCTTTTAGAAATGTTAATACATTTTTTAGCAGACGATGTTCTTTTGTTATCTGAAACAGTTATTGGTTTCCGAACACAGTTGAATAATTTAGGGCACGCTGCTGTTTCTCTACAAACTGAACGTAAATATGCAGAAGAGTAATATAATTGTATTCAGAAAGAACCTGGGAGCATGAGAACACTGGAATTATACGGAATAACTATGCCAGTTGAAAATATATACAGATATTTAGGAATCTATTTTCAACCCAATTAACTTTTAACTTTGCTTGTAGAGATCTTGTGAGCAAAGCACAGCACGTTGTTTTGTATATAATAAGGAAACTATCAAGTTTGGGAAATCAGTCATTCGAAGTATTTGTTGAAATTTTTTGACTTCCAAATCCAACCCATTGTTCAATACGGTGCTGAAATTTGGGGTTTGGTTGAAGCTGCAGTCGATGGTGAGAAAGTACATTTATTTGCCCTGAAGAGCTTTTCT
>JADBJO010006952.1:27500-47500 GCA_016801955.1 Conus betulinus
CATCATAAAACTGATTTTCCACCTGTCTGAACTCTGTCTCTTTCTCCTTTCTCTCTTCCTCTCTGGTCTCTCTGTCTGTCTCTCTATCTCTCTCTCTCTCTCTCTCTCTCTCTCTTCCCCCCCCTCTATCTCTCTCTCTCTCTCTCTCGCCCGCTCGCCGCTCGCCTCTGAACCACCCTTTATGACTGAGTAGTGCTTTGAGTTCAGGGTGCAAGATACGTTTTATGGCAATAATAACTATACTGGATCAAATCATGTTATTTCTTTCTCCTTTTTCAGCAGTGGTTTTCTTTGACATCCGTTCTCTTTTTCAGAGCTCCTGTGCACTCCGAATGATAACAGCACTATGAACATACACTGGCAATGTCTTGAATGACTGTCCATCTATCGTTACTCTGTCTCTCCTCCCTCTGTCTGTCTGTCTGCACGTCTGGTCTGTACCTCTGTCTCATGTCTGTCTCTCTCTCTCTCTCTCTCTCTCTCTCTCTCTCTCTCTCTCTCTCTCCTCTCTCTCTCTCTTTCCCTTTTTCACTTGCCCAAACTGATAACAAATGCGCCGCGGTGCATGTGTGCGCAGATTCCTTCATGATATGTGTGTAGTGTATACATTTTTATCACAGTGATTTGAGCTTCATTTGCGATATACCGTAAGCTCATATGTGATTTTCTCCCTTGGTCTAAATAGGTTGTACAGTTCGCAGACAATTAAAAAAGTGTCAGTGTGAGTGTGTGAAAGTATCTATTCCTCTCTCTCCTCTCTCTCTCTCTCTCATCTCTCTCTCTATCTCTATCTCTCTCTCTCTCTCTCTCTCTCTGTTTGTCTCTCTTTCTGTTTCCTATCTTCACCTCTCCTCCTTCTGTCTTTGATCAACCCATTATTGAGCTAGTACTGCTTTTGGTCAAGCTGCTATTGAAGTTTTCAGCAATAATAGTTGGGAGAAACATTTGTTGTCTTTTTTGTAATGGATCCAGCCATGTCATTTGTTTTGTGTTGTCAGCAAATGGTTGTAAATGGCATTCATTCCCTTTTTCAGGCATTCCTGTCACTCCAGCTGATAACAACACTATAAACATCACTGGTAATTGTCATCACTTGTCTGGATGTCCATTCTATCATACTACTCACCTCTCTCCTTATCTCCCTTGTCTCTCTCTTTTTTCTCTGTCTGTCTGTCTGTCTCGTCTCTATCTCTCTCTCTCTATCTCTCTCTCTCTCTCGCTCTATCTCTCTCTCTCTCTATCTCTCTCTCTCTCTCTCTCTTTGAACACCTTTTTTTCGAGACTTAGTAATGTTTTGCATTGACAAATTAAATTTGTGATTTCCACCAAAACGGACGCAGTCAATAATAGTTAGGAAAACAATTATTTTTCTACTCGTTCTAATGGCTTCACCCAAGACCTTTCTGTTCATTAACAGTAGTGGTCTTATTTCACGTGCATTTCCTTTAACAGGATCCCCTTTTATTCCAGCTGCTAACACCACTGTAAACATCTCAGACCATGTCATCAACTAATGTGTGTTCTCATCTGTCTCTGACTCAATCTCTCTCTCTCTCTCTCTCTCTCTCTCTCTCTCTCTCTCTCTCTCTCTCTCTGTTGCTCACTCTATGTTCATCAGTACATCTGCCAGTCTCTCTCTGTTTTAGTATTTATCTCTCTGTCTGTCTCTCTGTCACCATCTCTCTCTCTCTCTCTCTCTCTCTCTATCTCTCTCTCTCTCTCTCTCTGTCTCCCTCCCTCCCTCCCTCCCTCCCTCTCTCTCTCTCTCTCTCTCTCTCTCTCTCTCTCTCTCTCTCTACTTCCCTTAAACCACCCTCTCTTTGAGCTAGTAGTGTTTGAGTTCAGGGTGCAATTTAGAGTTTCCAGCGAAAATAGTGTAGAAAAAAAGATATTTCTATTTGTTGTAATCCATTCACCATGTGTTGTCAGCGGTTGTTTTATTTCCCACCCATTCCTTTTACAGGAACCCATGTCACTCCCAACTGATAACAGCACTATGAACATCACTGGTAATTTATTTGTGACTGACTGCCCCCTCTCTCTCTCTCTCTCTCTCTCTCTCTCTCTCTCTCTCTCTCTCTCTCTCTCTCTCTCCCCCCCCCCCCCTCTTCCATTACTAAAGATGATTGGTATCATCATTTCTCCCAAGTGTTTCAGTCTAATACCGAAAATGTTTCTATTGATGATACTAGTGATCCTGAAGAACAGGATGATGATGGTTTTCAGCAGGCGAACACAGAATCTCTGGATGCAGAGATAACAGAAAATGAAGTTTATGCTGCTGTGTGAGATCTCTTAAAATGGCAAAGCAGCAGGCCCCGATGGAATAATAGGAGAAGTCTTCAAAAAATTCAGCTACTATAGTTGTTCCATTTATAGTTCTGCTGTTTAATGCATATTTACTTCTGGTTCTTACCCTATACAGTGGTCTGAAGCCTTTATACAACCTATTTTCAAAAAAGGTGATCGTAAAATTCCCAAAAACTATAGAGGTATTTCGTTATTGAATATTGTAGTAAATTATACAGCCATATTTGAATGTAAGGCTGACAAATTGGATCGAAAGCAACAATGTAATAAATGACTGCCAAGCGGGATTCAGGAAAGATTACAGCACCATTGACCATATCTTCACGCTATTTGCCATAATCAGAAACAACTGTCTCCTTATTGATCGCTAGATGAGAACAAATCTTCGAAGCGTCCCCTGTTATTTTTGTTGTGCTTGTAACCACTCCCAGTGACATGGGCCTAAGGCCTATTCATCAAAAAATATTTCAGAGTTCAGAGTTCAGAGTTCTCCCTCCCCTTTCTCTCTCTCTCTCTCTCTCTCTCTCTCTCTCCTCTCTCTCTCTCTCTCTCTCTCTCTCTAGTCCACCCATTTTCCTAGCTAGTAGCACTTGGAGTTCACAATGACATCTTATTTTCATGCAAAAAACAGAAAACATGATATTCGTTAATGAAAACAAGGTCACTTTTTCTTCATTACGTTCAAGGAACTCCTGTCACTCCAACTGTTAACAGCTCTAAAAACATCACTGGTGATGTTATCGTTTGATTGACTGTCCATCTGTCTTTAATCTCTGTCACTCCTATCTCTCTCTCCCGCCCCATCTCTCTCTGTCTGTCTCCCTCCCTCTCTCTCACTTTCGATCACCCATTTTACAGCAGTGTATTAATGTTTCGATTTCGCAATGACATTTTCATTTTCACAGAAATGGATGGGTACCAATGATCGTCAGGAAAAAACAATTATTTTTCTCCGTTTTTAATAGCTTCAGCGTCGACCTTTCTCTTTTCATTTACTGTAGTGGTCTTATTTGACATCCCTTAAATTTTCCTTTTACAGGAGCCTCTTTTATTCCACTGTTAACACAGCTGTTAACATTTCAGGCTATGTAGTCAGCTAATTGACTTTTCATCTGTTTTTAACTCTGTCTGTCCGTCTGTTAGTCTGTCTCTGTCTGTCTCTGTGTGTGTCTCTCTCTGTCCCACCTCCCCCTCCCTTTCAGCTCCCTAGGTCACTCGTCAATTTGTATATGTTACTATGTTTCCCTGATTCACTGTCTTTATCTCAGTCTGTCTATCTATCTCTCTTCTCTTTGTACCTGTATTTGTTTCTGTGCTTCTGTCATTCTGTTTGTCTGTCTGAGTGTCTATCTTTCCGTCTGTCTGTGTGGTCTGCTGGCTGTCTTACTCTCTTACTCACTTTTTCTCTCCCTCTCTTTCTCTCTCTCTCTATTTGTCTGTATCTGTCTGTCTGTCGGTCTTGTCTGTCTCAAACTACCCTTTTTGACCTACAAGTGCTTCGAGTTGAAGATGCAGTTTTTCGAATTTTGGCAGTGATTTTATTTGGCCGTCCATTACTTTTTCAGGAACTCCTGTCACTCCAAATAATAACAGCACTGTAAACATCACTGGTAATGTCATTTTTTGATTGACAGTCCATCTATCCTTACTCTCTCTCTCTCTCTCTCTCTCTCTCTCTCTCTCTCTCTCTCTCTCTCTCTCTCTCTCTCTCTTTCTTTCTCGAAAACCAACCATTTTACCAGCGAAATGGCGTTTTTTGAGTTCCCAGTGAACTTTTAACTTTCACAAAACACGGAACCATTTTGTTCCAACTGCTAGCAACACCGTGTACATCTCGAGAGTATGTCATCAGCTAACTGATTTTCTACCTGTCTTAACTCTGTCTCTGTCTCTCTGTCTCTCTGTCTCTCTCTCTCTCTCTCTCTGTATCTGTCTCTGTCTCTGTCTGTCTCTGTCTCGTCTGTCTGTCTCTCTCTCTCTCTCTCTCTCTCTCTCTCTCTCTCTCTCTCTCTCTCTCTCGTCTCCCTATGTTCCTCCTTCCCTTCACCATGTTTCTGTCTGTCTGTCTGCCTGTCTGTGTCTGTCTGTCGGTCTGTCTGCCTGCCTGTCTGTCGATCTGTCTGTCTCTGTATTTGTCACTCAGTCACCCCGTCTCGGCCTCTGCTTTTCTGTCGCTCTCTTAGCATCTGTCTCTCTCTGTCTCTGTCTCTCTCTCTCTTTGCTCACTCTGTCTCTCTCTCGCTCTCTCTCTCTCTCTCTCTCTCTCTCTCTCTCTCTCTCTCTGTCTGTCTGTCTGTCTGTCTCGCTCCCTCTCTGAACCACTCCTTCTGAGCTAGTAGTGCTTTGAGTTCAGGCTGGGAGATTTTGTTTGAAGCAATAATCATTTAATGGATAAAATCATTTCATTTGTTTCTCCTATTTTCGGCAATGCTTTTCTTTGGCATCCGTTCTCTTTTTCAGGAACTCCTGTCACTCCAACTGCTAACAGCACTATGAACATTACTGGTAATGTCTTCTCTCGATTGACTGTCCATTGTCTTTACTCTCTCCCCCACTCTCTCTCTCTCTCTCTCTCTCTCTCTCTCTCTCTCATCTCTCTCTCTCTCTCTCTCACCCTCTACAACCGATAATATGTGCATTGGTGCGTATATTCCCTTCATGCATGTGTGTTGGTGTATACATTCTTATAAAGATGATTTGAGCTCATTTATGATATACCGTCAAATCATATGTGATTGTCCCCTTTGCCTAAAAAGGCTGTACAGTAAGCATACAATACAAAAGTGTCAGTGTCAGTGTGTGTGAGTACCTCTCTCTATCATTCTCTCTCTCTTTCCGTTTGTCTGTCTGTCTCTCTCCGTTTTTTTTCCTCTCTCTCTCTCTCTCTCTCTCTCTCTCTCTCTCTCTCTCTCTCTCTCTCTCTCTCTCTCTCTCCCTCTCTGTCTTTGAAACACCCATTATTGAGTTAGTAGCGCATTGAGGTCAAGCTGCAATTCTAAGTTTCAGCAATAATATTTGGGAGAGAAATTTGTCTCATTATTTTTATTAATTCACCCATGTAATTTGGTTTTGTTTTCAACAGTGCTTGTATTGCATTCACTCCCTTTTTCAGCCACTCCTGTCACGCCAACTGATAACAGCACTATAAACATCACTGGTAATTGTCATCTCTTGATTGGTTGTCCATCCATCATACCTCTCACTCTCTCTCTTCTCTCCCCCACACTCTCTCTCTCTCTCTCTCTATCTCTCTCTCTCTCTCTCCCCCTCTCCATCTCTCTGTATGACTGTCTGTCTGTCTCTCTGTGTCTGTCTCGCTGTCCCTCTGTCTCTCTCGTGTCTCTGTGTCTCTGTCTCTGTCTGTCTGTCTGTCTGTCTGTCTCTCTCTCTCTCTCTCTCTCTCTCTCTCTCTCTCTCTCTCTCTCTCTCTCTCTCCCATCCACTTTTCCAGTGAATCAGTGTTTCGTGTTCACGAAAAAAAATCATTTTAACAGAAATGGATGGAATCAATAACAGTCAGGAATAACAATTATTTTTCTCCTCGTTTTCATAGCTCCAGCCTCGAACTTTCTCTTTTCATTTATAGATGTGGTCTTATTTGACATACCTTAAATCTCTCTCTCTATCTCTCTCTCTCTCTCTCTCTCTCTCTCTTTCTTTCTCTCGGTCTCGGTCTCTCTCTCTCTCGGTCTCGGTCTCTCTCTCTCTCTCTCTCTCTCTCTCTCTCTCTCTCTCTCTCTCTCTCTCTCTCTCTCTCTCTCTCTCTCTCTCTCCCAACCAACCATGTTACCAGACTAGTGGCGTTTTGAGTTCCCAATGAACTTGTAACTTTCAGAAACAACTGATGGAGCCCCTTTTGGTCCAACTGGTAGCAACACAATGAACAACTCGGGCTATGTCATCAACTAACTGATTTTTCACACTGTCTTAACTATGTCTCTCTCTCTCTCTCTCTCTCTCTCTCTCTCTCTCTCTCTCTCTCTCTCTCTCTCTCTCTCTCTCTCTCTCTCTCGTCTTCCTCTACTCCTCCCTCTTTTCACCATTCTCTGTCTGCCGATCGGTCTATCTCTGTCTTTTTCTCAGTCTCTCTGTCTCTCTCTTTTTCTGTCGCTCTCTTAGTATCTGTCTCTCTGTATCGCTCTCTGTCTGGTCTCTGTCTCTGTCTCTGTCTCTCTCTCTCTCTCTCTCTCTCTCTATATATATATATATATATATATATATATATATATCTTATCTCCCTATTCCTCCCTCCCTTCACCATTCTCTGTCTGTCGGTCGGTCTGTCTATCTCTGTATTTGTTACTCAGTCTCTCTGTCTCTCTCTGTTTTTTTTTTACCGCTCTCATAGTATCTGTCTCTCTGTTTCTCTCTCTTGTGTCTCTGTCTCTTTCTCTCTCTGTCTCTGATCACTCTGTCTCTCGCTCTTTCTATCTCACTCTCTCTCTCTCTCTCTCTCTGTCTCGCTCTCTCTCTCTGAACCACCCCTTCTGAGCTAGTGAGAGTTTGAGTTCAGGTTGGAAGATTACGTTTTAGGCAATTATAATTTTAATGGATTAAATACAATTTGTAAGTGGTTTTATATGGATTAAATCATGTAATTTGTTTTCTCCTATCTTCGGCAGTGGTTTTATTTGGCATCCTTTCTTTTTTTCAGGAACTCCTGTCACTCCAACTGATAACAGCACTATGAACATCACTGGTAATTTCATCTCTTGCTTGACTGTCCGTCTGTCTTTACTCCCCTCTCTTCTCTCTCTCTCTTCTCTCTCTCTCTCTCTCTCTCTCTCTCTCTCTCTCTCTCTCTCTCTCTCTCTCTCTCTCTCTCTCTCTCTCTCTCTCTCACCCTCTGCAACTGACAAACAGCATGCGCATGTGCATGTGTGCGCATATTCCTTCATGCATGTGTGTTGGTGTATACATTTTTGATAAAGGTGATTTGAGCTCATTTATGATATACCGTTAAATCATATGTGATTGTTTGCCTTTGTCTAAAAAGGCTGTACAGTTAGCAGACAATTAAAAAAGTGTCAGTGTGTGTAAGTATCTCTCTCTATCTCTCTGTTTGTTTCTGTCTGTCTCTCTGTCACCCCCCCCCCCCCCCCACCCCCCCCCCCCCCCCCCCCCCCCCTCTCCCTTTCCCCCCCCCCCCCCCCCCCCCCCCTCTCCCCCCCCCCACCCCCTCCCCCCCCCCCCCCCCCCTGTCTTTGAACCACCCATTATTAAGCTAGTACTGCTTTGAGGTCAAGCTGTAATTTGACGTTTTAGCAATAAAGTAGTGGGAGAAACATTTGTTCTCTTTATTTTAATGGATTCACCTATGTAATTTGTTCTGTGTTTTCAGCAGTGGTTGTATTGGCATTCATTCCCTTTTTCAGGCACTCCTGTCACACCAAATGATAACAAGCACTATGAACATCACTGGTAATTGTCATCTTTGATTGGTTGTCCATCTATCATAACTCTCACTCTCTCTCCTTTCCTCCCCCCCACCTCTGTCTGTCTGTCTGTCTGTCTGTCTCTCTCTCTCTCTCTCTCTCTCTCTCTCTCTCTCTCTCTCTCTCTCTTTCTTTTGACAACACCTTTTCCCAGCCAAGTAAAGTTTTGCATTCACAAGTGAATTGTTATTTCCACCAAAATGGACGCAGCCAACAATAGGAAACAATTATTTTTCTACTCGTTTTAATGGTTTCAGCCATGAGCGTATCTTTTCATTCCACAGTAGTAGTCTTATTTCACGTGTATTTCCTCTAAAGGATCCCCCTTTTTTCCAACTGCTAACATACTGTAAGCATGCATGCTATGTCATCAACTAATTGACTGCCTCACCTGGCTCTGCTCAGTGTCTCTGTTCTCCATCTCTCTCTCTCTCTCTCTCTCTCTCTCTCTCTCTCTCTCTCCTCCCCTCCCTCTCCCCCCTCCCTCTCTGCCTCTCTATTCTGGCTCTCTCTATATCCAATCACTACGTCTCTCAGTCTCTGTTTTGTATCTATCTCTCTGTCTCCGTCTCTCTCTCTATCTCCTTTTAAACCACTCTCTCTCTTGAGCTAGTAATGTTAGAGTCCAGGGTGCAATTTAGAGTTTCCAGCCGATAATAGTTTAGAAAAAAAAAAACATTTCTCTTCGTTCTAATCGATTCAAATTGTATTGTCAGCAGTGGGTTTATTTGCCATCCATTCCTTTTACAGGAACTCCTGTCACTCCAACTGATAACAAGCACTATGAACATCACTGGTAATTTTATTTCTTCGCAGACTGTCCATCTGTCTGTCTGTCAGTCTGTCTGACTGTCTGTCTATCTGTCTGTCTGTCTGTCTCGCCCCCCTTCTCTCTCTTTCTACAACTCTCTCTGTCTGCCTTTCCCTCTCTTTGTCTCATTCTCTCTCTCTCGGCACTCTCTCTCTGTCTGTCTGTCTGTGGGTCTGTCTGTCTGTGTGTCTGTCTCTCTCTACTCTCTCTCTCTCTCTCTCTCTCTCTCTTCTCTCTCTCTCTACTACTTGTTATGGCCGATACTTTTGAAAAATGGAATTAAAGGAAAACTGTATAAAATCTATTCGTAGTATGTACATGAATGTGAAAGCTAGGGTCAGATGTGGCGCTAAACTGACGGAATGCAAACACAGATCAATAGTCTGTGTTGTGCAGCGGCTGCGTTACACTTAAAGGTGGATATGAACAAAAGTAATGTCGTTGTGTTTAGGAAAGGGGGTTGTTTATCTGCTGGTGAGAAATGGACTTATAATGGAAAAATCATGCCTGTTGTAAATATGTACACATATCTGGGAATTTATTTTTCAACAAGAATTAGATTTGTAGCAGCGGGCAATAATCTTTTTTGTCGAGCCAAGAATGCTTTGTTATATATATTGAAAACAATTTTTGAAAAAAATAACTCTGTAAACACATTTCTAAAATTATTTGACTCTCAGATTCAGTCAGTGATTCAGTACGGTGCGGAATTATGGGGACTAGACAATGCAGCAATACACTGTGAAAAAGTACATCTGTTTGGACTCAAACGATTCTTAGGCGTCGACATACGAACACCAAACAATCTGATATATGGAGAAACGAACGGATATCCTATATACATAAATTCTGCTTTAAAGTGTATTGAGTTTCGGTTAAAATTAACTAGAATGGATGAGCATATATTACCATATAAAGCATATCGTATGTTGTATGATTTGGACGAACGTGACAAAAGAAACTGGGCCTCAAATGTTCGTTTTAAATTATATATGTATGGGTTTGGTTATGTCTGGCTGAACCAAGGTGTTGATGCAATTGATGATTTTCTTCGGATTTTAGAGATAGATTGATTGCATGCAGATGGCAAGAATGGAATTATCATGTGAGTAATAGCGAAAGATTTAACGTGTATAGATCTTTTTTGCAGTGCGCGTAATGTTAAAACCTGTCTGTTGTTGAATCTGGACTGGCATTTACAATACGTAACTTCTAGATTCAGACTCGGTATTTCTGAAATTGCAGTGCACTATTATCATCACCGACCCCATAGCAATGCAGATTTATTATGCCAAGTCTGCAGAGAGGAGATAGAAAGTGAAGTTCATTTTGTGTTATGTTGTCCTGTCCTGCAAAAAATTAAGAGCTCAGTATATACCTTTGAAGTATCATAAAGTCCCAAATCACTTCGATTAGCACTTCTTTTGGCGTGTACTTGTGAACAAACATTCAGAAATGTGTCGATTTATCTTTTTAAAGCGTTCAAACTGCGGTCTTCTATGTTATCTTAGATTAGTTTATGAACATATATTGGTATGTCTGTGTGTATCCTTCAGGTGCTTTTGTGATTGTATTTGCTAGCACCCGTTCATGAGGGGCAATGGCCCTAATCATGAATAAATTATCTTGAGTCTTGACTCTCTCTCTCTCTCTCTCTCTCTCTCTCTCTCTCTCTCTCTCTCTCTCTCTCTCTCTCTCTCTCTAGTCTAGCCATTTTTCAAGCCTAATAGCATTTGGAATTCACAATGAAAATTTAATTTTCATAAAAAAAAAGAAAGCAATAGGTAATCGTCAGCAATAACAATCACTTTTTTTTCTTCATTGCGTTTTTAAGGAACTCCTGCCACTCGAACTAATAATAGCAGTATAAACATCACTGGTGATATAATCGTTTGATTGACTGTCCTTCTGTCTTTACTCTCTGTAGCTCCTCTCTCTCTCTCTCTCTCTCTCTCTCTCTCTCTCTCTCTCTCTCTCTCTCTCTCTCTCTCTCTCTCTCTCTCTCTCTCTGCCCCGGACCTCTCTTTCTCTCTCCCTCTCTTTCTCTCTCTCTCTCTCTCTCTCTCTCTCTCTCTCTCTCTCTCTCTCTCTCTCTCTCTCTCTCATGACCTGACCAATTTAGCAGCGTATTAACATTTCGATTTCACAATGACTTTTCATTTTCACAGAAATGGATGGAATCAATAATAGTCAGGAAACAACATTTTTTTCTCCTCGTTTTAATAGCTCCAGTCTCGAACTTTCTCTTTTCATTTACAGTAGTGGTCTTATTGGACATCCCTTAAATTTTCCTTTTACACGAACCCCTTTTACTCCAATCGTTAACATAAACTGTAACCATTTCAGGCTATGTTTATCAACTAATTGACTCTTCATCCGTCTTAACTTTGTCAGTCTGTCAGTCTGTCTCTCGCTGTCTCTATCTATCTGTCTGTCTCACTCCCTCTCTCTCTCTCTCTCTGTCTCACTCTGTCTCCACCTCTTCCTCACTCTCTTCCCCCTTCTCACTCTCTCAATCTGTATCCGTTACCATGTTTCCCTGTCTCACTGTCTCCACTCTCAGTCTGTCTATCTGTCTCTCTTTTTTTTCTGTACCTGTATTTGGCTCTGTGATTCTGTCATTCTGTTTGTCTGTCTGTCTGTCTATCTACCCGCCTGTCTTGTCTGTCTGTCTGTCTCACTCTCTCACTCATTCCTCTGTCTGTCTGTCGGTCTGTCGGTCTGTCGGTCTGTCTGTCTGTCTCTGTCACTCTGTCTCAACAACCCTTTTTGAACTACAAGTGCTTTGAGTTGAGGGCAATGCATTTTTTCGATTTTTTTTAGCAATGATTTTATTTGGCGTCCGTTACCTTTTTCAGGAACTCCTGTCACTCCAACTGATAACAGCACTGTAAACATCACTGGTAATGTCATCTTTTGATTGACTGTCCGTCTGTCTTTACTCTCTTTCTCCCCCTCCCTCCCTCCCCTCTCTCTCTCTCTCTCTCTCTCTCTCTCTCTCTCTCTCTCTCTCTCTCTCTCTCACTCCCTTCCAACCACACATATTACCAGCCTAATGACGTTTTGAGTTCCCAATGAACTTATAACTTTCACAAAGACGGACGGAAACCACTTCTGTTCCAACTGCTAGCAACACCCGTGAACATCTCAAACTATGTCATCAACTGATTTTCCACCTGTCTTAACTCTGTGTCTCCCCCCCACCCCTCTCTCTCTCTCTCTCTCTCTCTCTCTCTCTCTCTCTCTCTCTCTCTCTCTCTTGTCTCCTGCTAATCCTCCTTCCCTTCACCATTCTCTGTCGGTCTGTCTGTCTGTCTGTTGACCTGTCTGTCTCTATTTGTCACTTAGTCTATCTGTCTCTGTCTTTCTTTTTCTGTCGCTCTCTTAGTATCTCTCTCTCTCTCTCTCTCTCTCTCTCTCTCTCTCTCTCTCTCTCTCTCTCTCTCTCTCTCTCTCTCTCTCCGTCTCTGTCTCTGCTCACTCGGTCTCTCTCTATATATATCACTCTCTCTTTCTGTCTCTCTCTCTCTTGTCTCTCTCTCTCTCTCTGAACCACCCTTCTGAGCTAGTAGGGCTTTGAGTTCAGGCTTTAAGATTACGTTTTAAGCAATAATATTCTTAATGGATTTAAATCATTTTTTTGTTTCTCCTATTTTCGGTAATGGGGTTTTCTTTGGCATCCGTTCTCTTTTTCAGGAACTCCTCTCATTCCAACTGCTAACAGCACTATGAACATCACTGGTAATGTCATCACTTGATTGACTGTCCATCTGTCTTTACTCTCTCTCTCTCTCGCTCTCTCTCTCTCTCTCTCTCTCTCTCTCTCTCTCTCTCTCTCTCTCTCTCTCTCTCCCCTCTCCCTCTTTGTCTCTCTCACTCTCTCTTTCTCTCTCTCTCTCTGTCTTCCCCCCCCCCCTCTCTATCTCTCTCTCTATCTCTCTCTCTCTCTCACCCTCTGCAAACGATAACAGCATGCGCATGTGCATGCATGCGCGTTTTCCTTCATGCACGTGTGTTGGTGCGTACATTTTTTATAAAGGTGATTTGAACTCATTTATGATAGACCGTTATATTATATGTGATTCTCTGCCTTTGTCTACAAAGGCTGTACAGTTAGCAGACGATTAAAAAGTGGCACACACACACACACACACACACAGTTCTCGTCCTGCTTTGTAACCACATCGTGGAAATATTAAAAAAAAAGAAACCCCAAAAAAAAAAAAAAAAAAAAAAAAAAAACAAGAAAATTGATATCACTGATGCATTGTGGTTTTCTAATTATCAGCAGCTTGTTGTATGTTAATGCTTTAAGAAAGGAAATGAATCTCTCTCTCTCTCTCTCTCTCTCTCTCTCTCTCTCTCTCTCTCTCTCTCTCTCTCTCTCTCTCTCTCTCTCTCTCTCTCTCTGTCCCCTTCGATAACAAATAGGAGGATCGCTTATTCAGTGTCTGTGTGTGCCGATTGTTTTCTTCTTTGAAATCAGTTTCTTTATTCTTGTTTGCTGTTTCAATCGCTTTTTTCCTTTAAATTAATCTACGCTCAATGTTGATGGAGGAACAATTCATCAACTTTCTAATATAATTGTGAAAATATGTGTGTTTGTTAACAGTTTTGTAAATTTTAGTCGCTAGTCATGCTTAGTTAGTCCCTTAGCGGGCAAGAGCCGGATGAAAAAATGTGTTTGCTTATCTGTTACCTTCGGAAATAAAGATTATATCATCATCATCATCAACAACAATCTCTCTCTCTCTCTCTCTCTCTCTCTCTCTCTCTGTCTCTCTCTCTGTCTGTCTGTCTCTGTCTGTCTGTCTGTCTGTCTGTCTCTGTCACTCTGTCTCTTTGTCTCTGTCTCTTTCTGTCTCACTCTCTCAGTATCTGTCTATCTGTCTCTTTTTCTGTCTGTCTGTCTGTCTGTCTGTCTGTCTGTGACTCTCTCTCACCCTCTGTCTGTCTCGCGTTCTCTCTCTGAACTGCCCTTTTCTGAGCTAGTTGTGCTTTGAGTTCAGGCTGGAAGTTTACGTCTCCAGCATTAGTAACTGGGAGAAAAACATATTTTCGTTCTATTTGAATGGATTGTCCCATGTAATTTGTTTTTGCATTTTCAGCAGTGGTTTTATTTTACATGCATTCTCTTTTTTTTTTTTTGTTTTTCAGGAACTCCTGTCACTCCAACTGATAACAGCACTGTGAACATCACTGGTAATTGTCATCTCAAGATTGACTGTCCATCTATATCTTTATCTCTCTCTCTCTCTCTCTCTCTCTCTCTCTCTCTCTCTCTCTCTCTATCTCTCTCTCTCTCTCCCCACTCTCTGTGTCTCTCTCTCTGTCTGTCTGCCTGTCTGTCTGTCTGTCTGTCTGTCTGTCTCTCTCTCTCTCTCTCTCTCTCTCTCTCTCTCTCTCTTCCATATATCTACATCTCTCTGCACCCCTCTATGTCTCTGTCTCTCTCTCTATCTCTCTCTCTCTCTCTCTCTCTCTCTCTCTCTCTCTCTCTCTCTTTCGAAACCACTAGAAACAGCATTTCCTGACATTCTTTTCATGTGTTCTAACTCTCTCCCTCCTCCGCCGCCTTCCCTCATCTCTGTTTCTTTCTTTTCAGGAATTCCTGTCACCCCAGCTTGTAAAAGCATTCTGAACATAGTTAAAAATCTCTTGATTGACTGTCCATCTGTCTTCTCTCTCTGTCTCTGTCTGTGTCTGTCTGTCTGTCTGTCTGTCTGTCTGTCTCTCTCTCTCTCTCTCTCTCTCTCTCTCTCTCTCTCTCTCTCTCTCTCTCTCTCTCTCTCCCCAGTGTTGTTTGGGGTTCACAATGAAATATTGATTTCCAGCTAATTGATTTTTCACTCGCCTTAACTATGTGACTGTCTTCTCTCTCTCGCTGCCTCCCTCTCTCCGTCCCTCACTTCCTCTCTTCCTCTCTGCATCTGTCATTCTGTCTGTGTCTGTCTGTCTGTCTGTCTGTCTGTCTCTGTCTCTGTCTCTCTCTCTCTCTGTCTCTCTCTCTCTCTCTCTCTCTCTCTCTCTCTCTCTCTCTCTCTCCTTATCAATGTAAATATTTTTGTTTGGCCATAAGTATGCATTAATGAGGATACGCGTGTAGGGATTGATCTATGAATGTTTGATGAGATGAATGAGTAGGTGTTGTTTACGTCTAAAAGGAGAGTACTCTCTCTCTCTCTCTCTCTCTCTCTCTCTCTCTCTCTCTCTCTCTCTCTCTCTCTCTCTCTCTCTCTCTTTCGAACCAATGGTGCTTTGAGTTGAGGATGCAATTTTCAGTTTCCAGCAGTAGCAGATCGAAAAAAAAATCTTAATGGATTCACGCATGCAATTTGTTTTTCCGATTTTCAGCAGTGGTTTTATGTGGCATCCATTCCCTTTTCAGGCACTCCTGTCACTCCAATTGATAACTGCACTATGAGCATCACTATTTAATGTCATCTTTTGATTGACTGTCCATCTGTCTTTATTCTCTGTCTTTCTGTCTCTCATCCTTTCTCTCTTTCTTTATCTGTCTATCTGTCTCTGTCTCTGTCTGTCTGTCTGTCTCTCTCTCTCTCTCTCTCTCTCTCTCTCTCTCTGTCTCTGTCTCTCTCCACCACCCCTTGTTTTCCAGCCTAGTGACGTTTTGAGATTACAGTGACATTTTGAGTTCCACAAAAAACGGACGCAATCTATAATAGGTAGGAATGACAAATACTAATCTCCTCCTTTTAATGGCTTCTGCCATGAACTTTCTCTTTTCATTTACAGTAGTGGTCTTATTTCACCTCCATTTCCTTTTACAGGATCCCCGCTTATTCCACATGTTAACAACACGGCAAACATCTCAGGCTTTGTGATCAACTAACTGACTTTCCACATGCCTTTACCCTGTTTCTCTGTCTCCCCCATCTCTCTGTCTCCTTCTGTCCCTCCCTCTCTTCACCATTCTCTGTCTCTCTGTATCTCTCTCTCTCTCTCTCTCTCTCTCTCTCTCTCTCTCTCTCTCTCTCTCTCTCTGTATCATTCGCATTTGAATCATATTTTCATGTCATTGTTCACACCCCATCAAATGGGGCTTACGCCTTTATGAATGAAATTCTGTTCTGTTTGTTCTGTTCTGTTCTCTCTGTATCTCTCTCTCTCTCTCTCTCTCTCTCTCTCTCTCTCTCTCTCTCTCTCTCTCCTTCTCTCTCTCTCTCTGTGTGTCTGTCTGTCTGTCTGTCTGTCTGTCTGTCTGTTTGTCTCCCTCTCCCCCCCCCCCCCTCTCTCTCTCTCTCTTTCTCTCTCTGAACTTCCTTCTTGAGTTAGTTTCCAGCAATAAGAGCTAGGGAAAAAAATCTCTGTATCATAATACATGTAATTGTTTTTCTATTTTAAGCTGTGGTTTAATATGGCATCCATTCCCCTTTTCAGGAACTCCTGTCACTCCAACTGCTAACAGCACTATGAACATCACTGGTAATGTCATCTGTTGACTGACTGTATATCTAGGTTTGCTGTCTCTCTCTTTCTCTCTCTCGTTGTGTCTGTCTCTCTCTCCCTCCATCTCTCTCTCCTTTTCTCTTTTTTGTTCTCTCTCTCTCTCTCTCTCTCTCTCTCTCTCTCTCTCTCTCTCTCTCTCTCATTTCCCCCCTTTTCAGCGTAGTACTGCTTTGATTTCATGATAAAATTTAAAAGTATTTTAGGTGTGTCGCGAGTTGGGGGTGGGTCGGGCTGTCGTCTATCAGAAGGGCTTATAAAGTTTCCTCTATTAGAATTATAGTTAACTTTCACCTCCACCCTCTCTCTCACTAGTTATAGAAAGAGCAGCTTTCCGGTACTAGTCATCGAAAGATTTTTTTTTCATTTTTTTCTCGGGACTGTTATAACTACTGAAGAGTGGCTCAGGGACATTTTTTCTTAGGCTTGTATACTTAAAAATACTTGTAGCTCTGCGAGGCAGAATTAGAGATGAGTTCAAACATCTAATCTTGAACGAACAGCAAAGAACAGGTACAAGTTATGTGCTCTTTCACACATCAACTTTACTTGTTTATACAAGGGTGAAATATTCAAATCGATGTTACGAATTCAGTTCTGGCTTCACCACTTGCTATTCTCATTACGAGAGGGAAAGTTCTGGATGAGTTGGGTTAGAGTCCACTTGGAATATCAGAACTTATCTGATGTTGGAGAGGATACTTAATCTCTCTCTGGTTGCTGGTGACTGATACACTTCTCTGGAGACCTGCTGGGCTGGGTTGTAGTGTTTGTTTACAACCAGGCATGCCCAGGATAGGTAGGAACCCAGGTTCTAGAACAAACAGAACCTGGGTCTGTAGTTAAGTAGTTGAGAGTCTGGCTTGCTGAGTTCTCACACTTGCCTTCTGGCTTTCAGTAAATGTGTGAGATCTCAGCCAACAAAGGTTTAGACTAGAATAAAGATATCTGCCATACTTATTAATCTCAGAGTTTGAGTGAAACAAGGGGTAAGTGACAGGAACGTAATGCTAAGCAATGGAAGCCAAATAGCTCTTCAGTGTTTTTTTTTGTTGTTAGAAATTAAGTTGAAGAAACTTGGAATACCTTTAGCCCAAGTACACATGTGGTTTAGATTTAAAAGGCATACACTTCAAAGGATTCCGACGATCCACAGTATTCAGAAATCAACAGTTTTCATCTAGTACAGGCATCACCTTTTTAGAAGTTATCATTCAGTTATCATCTTAACAGATAGTATTGAATACTGGCAAAAGTCAGAGTGTAAACAAGCAGGTTAATCAGATTGTTTACACAGAATCTTACTCAAGCATCTGAAAGGTTTTCACCAAGTTGTGGCAAACATACTATTACCATACAATATTCCTTCATCATGTCAAAGCACATGGCATACATGCAAGCAATGAAACATGATTTCAACTTACTGTTCTTCTGGGAAACAGTGAGCCATAGAACTTTGGATATTCTGAGGGTGAGGAGATGATCGTTCCTTCTCTGATTTACTCCTGTTGTCTTTGTGGCTACACTGTGTCAGTCTTACGGCTGTAGGTGGATGCAGTAAATTGGAGGGGACTGAGTTTCTCCTTTTTATAGGCTAAGCATTCTAATCCAGTTCCGGTTCCAGTTGGCTTTGTTTCACTAAAGACAAAGAAAAGGGGACGGGGTGGGGTGGGGGGTGTTGGTTGGTCATCCCCCACTACTTACAGTAGGAGGTATTGTACAGAAGATAAAAAAGCGCGTTTTCTTAGCAGTTGGGGTTACTTTTAGAACGCCAACGTGCTCATTGACCAAGCGCAATTTAACATAATTGCGTCATTCCTGCATGGTTGCCGTAGAGTAGGGTAGACGGAAGAAGGAAAGGGAGCACGGTCCTTTGTCTTAACCCAAGATAAGCTCTGCGCATGAGATCAGTGAGAGGGAAGGAAAGGGGGAAGGGAGAGAGGGAGAGGGAATGGGTTAGAGCGACATACTTCCAACGTGACGTCATCTTTTTCCATGGCATTGTTTCCAAAGCCCAGCTGCCAGCGACTTCAAAACCACTGCAGAAAGAGTGAGGGGGATGACAGGGTTGAGATGGGGAAAAAAAAAAGGGGGGGGGGGTGTATTTCAGACAGTTGGCATAGATTTGAAATCTTGATGGCCGTTTGTGAGACAAAGGGGCAGAGGTGTGTGTACATTTTGTAGGAGAGGGTGTCTGTCGGAGTGGATGGCGTGGTGGTGTCAATTTAGTCACAGGAGGTGCTATCAATAGTTCTTTCCTCTTGTTTTATGGCTTCCGTCATAAAATGTCAAAACTTCTAGTGTGAGTAGTGGTTGTATTTGGCATTCTTTTCCTTGTTCAGGAACACATGTCACTCCAACTGCTAACAACACTATAAACATCGCTGATAATGGCATCTCTTGATTGACTCTCCATCTCTCTATTTTCTCACTATCACACACACACACACACACACACACACACACACACACACACACACACACACACACACACACACACACACACACTCTCTCTCTACTCTCTCTCTCTCTCTCTCTCTCTCTCTCTCTCTCTCTCTCTCTCTCTCTCTCTCTCTCTCTCTCTCTCTGCCTCGTTGTCTTTCTCTCTCTCAGTCTATCTGTTTTGCTCTGTGTATCTCTCTCTCTCTCTCTCTCTCTCTCTCTCTCTCTCTCTCTCTCTCTCTCTCTGTTCTTTCTCTCTCCATGTGTGTGTGTGTGTGTGTGTGTGTGTGTGTGTGTGTGTGTGTGTGTGTGTGTGTGTCTGTCTGTCTGTCTGTCTGTCTGTCTGTCTGTCTGTTACCTGCCATTTTAGGGCCAATTAGTCTTTTGGATGGAAAAAAGTGTTCTTTGAAAACAAAGAAAGTGAATGATTGGTGGAAACCACATAAGCTTGCCTTCATGGCTCATTCATCAGTACATTACTGTTAGCATTAGCAATGGGTTGTTTTCTGTGCATTTCTTTTTCCAGGGACCCATATGACTCTGACTGTTAAGAACACTCTCAGCACCACTGTAATAGCATTTCTTGACATTCTGTTCATGTGCCCTCTCTTCCTCCTTCCCTCCCTGCCTCCTTCCCTCCCTCCCTCCTTCCCTCTTGCTCTTTAAGCGCGTTGAGTTCAGAATGAAATTTTAAGTTCCTAAGAAACGGATGCAATCAATAGTGGTTAGGGATAACAATTATTTTCGTCCTCGTTTTATTGGCTCAGGCATGAACTTGCTCTTTTTCATGCTCAGTAGTGGTCTTATTCATTATACGTGTCCCTTTTCACGAACCCCCTATATTCCAGCTAGAAGCAACTCTAAAAATATCTCTGGCTATTTCATCACTTACCTAACTGTCCGTCTGTCTTAACTCTGTCTCAGTCTCCTCTCTATTTGTTTCCCACCCTCCCTCTCTCCCAACTCTCTCTCTCTCTCTCTCTCTCTCTCTCTCTCTCTCTCTCTCTCTCTCTCTCCCCTCCTCTCTCTCTCTCTCTCTCTCTCTCTCTCTCTCTCTCTCTCTCTCTCTCTCTCTTAACCTCCACTTTTTTCAGGCTAGTAACGCTTTGAGTTTACGATGGGATTTTTAAGTTTCTTGGAAACGAATACAGTCAATAATAGTTTGGAACAACATCGAAGTTTCGCTTTGTTTTTAATGGCTTCAGCCATAACATTTCTCTTTCTGTTTACAGCAATGGTTGTATTTGACATCCCTTTTGATCTCACGAAAAAAAAAAAATCTTAAGTATCCCATAAACGAATTATATCAACAATAGTTTGGAACAGGAGCGTTCTATTTGTTTCACTTCTGCCATCACATTTTCTTTCTATTTTCAGCAGTGGTATTTGACATCCCTTTCTTTTTCAGGAACTCCTGTCACTCCATCTGCTAATAACACTATAAACATGACTGGTAATGTAATCCCTCAGTCGACTATCTCTGTCTCATCTCTCTCTCTCACTCCTTCTCCTCCCCCCCCCCCCCCCCTCTCTCT